>JAGGAT010000015.1:0-171667 GCA_017657195.1 Termitomyces sp. T70a
CCCTCTCCTTTCTATTCATCTTTCCCCTTCCCACGAGACAACAACGTAACTTATATACAAACTATTTTTACAGTATGATACAAGGCAGACTACGGCGCAACACAAAAAAAAAAAGAGAAAAGGAAGAAAAAACAACATCAAAATATATACAAGACCCCTCACGACGCGGGGCCCCCAGACCCTCCCTCCACCCCTCCCCCCGGTGCCCGCAACCCCGAGGCTCCCTCCCCCCTGGCTCCACCCCCCCTGCCGCCGACGCCGTCGAACCTGCTGCTGACTCCAGGGACGCCCGGACTGCCGCCACCCTCTCTTCGTATGAGGGCAAGGGCTCCCCTGCGTCCGCTGCTACCTCCAGCCACGTCCCCAGGGTGATGACGTTGCGCCGCCAGTGGGCCGCCAACAGACATCTGAATTGGTCCATCCCCTGCGTGACTTCGACAGGAGGGGAGCCGGAGAACCGGGTCATCCCCTGCTGGACGAAGGCATGCGCCGACGCACCCCTGTCCAGCAGGAGCCGGTGCTCCCGTGCCCAGCCTACAAGGATCAGTGAAGACAACGGACCATGCAGCGGGAAGAAACACTTACGCATCGCCTCCCCATGCGTGGCGGCCACGCTCCCCACCAACCAACTCCAGCGGCACCCCAACGCCACCTGCGCCGCCTCAACCCTCTCTAACAAACCCCGCACCTCCGCCACACCTGGGGCCCCCGCCGGCGCCAACTCCCGACCATCACCCTGCTCCAGACGGGCCCTGAGCCCATCTACCTTGTCTTGCAGCGCTGCCCGAGCCACCGCCTGCTCATCCCAGGCCAACGCTGCCGCGTCCCTCTCCCCCTGCGCCACTTCCCAAATCCCCTGCTCTCTCTGTACCTCGTCAAGGAGCTCCCGCACCCGGACCTGGAGATGTCGCTCTCGACCCTCGACCTCCGCCAACCTCCGGGCTAGCCCCTTGCCCTCCTCCCCTCCCCACGAATCCGGGACCCCCGTTGGCAAAGGGCGCCCGGACCGGGGACAGAAGACCCTACTACCCGACCCCAACAGCCTGGGACGCTCCTGCCGGCGCTTCGACAGAGGAGGCAACCCCTCCGACGAGCTGGGACGCACCCTGCCCTTCCCCTTGTCCATGCGGGGGGGCGGCGACGACGACGACAAGAACAACAACAAACTGCGCACAGTCCGACGCGCCTTGCCTCGCCGCCGCACCCTCCCACCCCTCGACGAACCGACCCCCTCCCCCGTGGAACCCCCCTCCCCACCTCCCCTCAACGGCCCCGCCACCGCCCCTTCCACAGGCCTCCGAACTCGGGGCTCTGGAACCCCGCCCAACCTCTCCAGCACCCACGCCGCGTCCCAACCCTGCTCCTTGCTCATCATGTAAGCCCGCCACGCCCGGGCCACCGTACAACGCTCATAACAAGTCCGACACACGACACATATCGACAAATCGCGCCTCAACCCCGCCACGGGCTCCTTGAACTCGCACGCCACCCTGCAGCGCGCACACAACACACACTGGGAAAAAGTCAGCCAACACCGCAGGAGACAAACCCCCTCACTCACCGGGCCCGCCCTCTGACACCACGCACAGGTCGGATGACCCCGGGGCCGCCCCTGCGCTGCCGCAAACTCCTCCAGCGTAACTCGCTCCTGGGGGATACGCTGCCCCAGGGGCACAGGGCGGACCTTACCCACGCCCAGGCCGGACCGGTCCCGCAAAGGAGGTGTCGGCTGCAACGACGACGTGACAGGAGGAGGAGTCGGGGGGGAAGGACCGAAATCGGAGGAGAGGAGTCTGGACAACGCACGAGGTTAGAACAACACAACGGGGAAGCTTGCGACCACTCACGATGCTGTGCCATTTCGTTAATGGCCTGCTCCGTCCGGTGCCGCTCATAGTCGGCCCGACGACGTTCATAGTCCTCCCACGCAGCCACGGAATTATTGCCGGCAGGAGGGGGAGTGGGGGAACGTGGGGGCAACGAAGCACATGACATGGGTGAAGGCGGGGGAGAAGAACTTCAATTTTTTTTCTTCCCCTTCTTTTATCCCGTCACCTGACCGACCCTGCTGATGGCATCAAGCTTCTAGTTTGACTCCCACAAAGAAGCCACACCGCCGCCGGCCCCGCTTCGTAGGGACTCAGCGCTAAAGGGGGGGTGATGTCACGACCCGCACTAAGTCCCAAACCCCAGACGCCCACCAAATCACCCCAACCGCCCCGGGACAACAGGACCCTCGCCCACTCTCGAAGGGACACACCCCCATCAAACCCGGCACCCCGGCACACCTCCATCAGCCCCGGCACCCCGGCATAACTCCCATCAACCCCCCGTCACGCCCGGCACCCGCCTTCACCCCGAAAACCCCCGACCTACCCAACCTACCAACCCGAACACCCACCAATCATCTGGCTTCCTGCGCAACCACTCCCGGATGCCCCGCACAATCATCTCCGACGCCATTCAATACCTCAGATACACAGCCCCACGCACCGACCCCGATTGTCACCCCCGGGCTAAAAACCTCCCCAAGCCGGTCCCAGACCTCCCTACTTAAACCCGTAGATAGCGTTCCATGAGAGTAGTCTTGATATTACCTTTGCCGTTACTTTGTCATACCTCCGTTTCATACAAGCTTGTCTGTCTAACTTGTCTGCCAATCTATATCTCTTTTCTCTCCAAGTCTCCCGGTTTTCTCTAAGTCTCTTTCTCTTTCCTCGCCTCAGTCTCCCGGACTTTGTCTCAGTCTCCTGGTTTTTCTTCTCTTGCCTCCGCACACCTCCTGCACCACCTTCCTCGGCCCCAAACTTTGCCCGGAACCTCGACCACCCTCCCGCTCAAATCCCCGGTACTCCGTGCAACCCTGGAGCACCTTCTAACCATCCAGACTTCCTCCGGAACTCCTGCTCTCCATCCGGGACTACTCCTTCAGACGTCGAGTCCGCCTAGTAAGGACCCGCTTACAGTTGGAAGCCCCCATTATCAGCGGAACCTGACACTCTGCTCCTATCTAGGCAGATTGCTGCTTCTCTCCCTAATAGAAAAAATACCACTCACTTGACCAATGGAAGTGGAACCTTCTTGCACTGCAGCTCTCTTAACAGCCTTGCATAGTTAATATTGTCAAAGTAGCCTGAAATATTGAAGGTCAGCACTGTCATGACCTTTCCATGATTGCATGCCACTTGGATATCCTGTAAATATATCAGTAGTGTGTTGCTCATTGTGCTATATAGTTGTTCTCCAAACTGGTTAGTTGGGATGAGGTTCTCTCTTCCTACCATGTAGCTTAATTATTTTGCAACTATACTTTTCAGTACCTCGCCCATGCATTTGAGCAGCTGTATCAGCCTATATGCTCTTGGTTCTGTATAGTCAGATTTGTTTGGTTTTTTCAGAGCTACTGCAATTGCTCTCTGCTATACTGCTGAGTGGTGGCCAGTTTAGATGCAGTGGTGCATCAGACCTGTGATTGTGTTTTCCTTTGCTTCCCATGCCTACTGGACTGCTGTAAACAGTTGTTGGTTTTCACCTAGAGCTTTTTTGGTGCTTTGTCTGTAAATCACTCTATGAATCTTGTCCTTTGTGACCTCTACATGCTCAATGTCATCCAGGTGGCTCTGTAGTAGTTCAAGAGGCTTGTTGTTGTCTGGGATTAGTGGGAGTTTGAATTGTGCATCTCTGAGCACATCACATTTCTCTTTGTGTTATATCACTGGTTCTTGCCCTGCCCTCTTGATAGCTGGTGAGGAGTAGTTGCATGTACTCTTTGACCAGTGTCAGGTTCCACTGACCCAGGGGCCTTTTCCAAGAAGCAATGCCCTTACAAGGCAGACTTGAGTGCCAAACTATATGTGCTCAGGGTGTCAATGGCTCCAGAAGGTATTTCAGAGCATGGAAAAGTCAAAATGGGCAAGTCTGGAGTTAAACAACTTGTCCTGGAGTTTAGGAATTGGAGTTAGGTGAAGGTCAAGTCAAGGATGGGATTCCTTGATGAGGCTAGAGTTTTGATAAGTAGCATAGTGCATGCCAGTCAATATAGTGCGTGCTAGTCAAGGTAGTGCATGCTGGACAAGTATTTACAGGGGCAAGCACAAAGAGAGACAGAAATGGCAAGCACAAAAGAAATAGGAGATCACAGTAACAATCGTTCAATATTGAGACTAAGGTACATCTGAGCTACTTATAGTCTTATATACTCTTGGCACTAGTTCTGAGTATCTACAATAAAGTTTGGGACTTTATAGAGAGTAGCGAAGCAGATAAACAATTGTATACTTAATAGATTATGCAAATGATGTGATCTGCAGTGGCCTGAATGCCTGATAGATGATGCAGATGGGGCCAGACTTAGTAAAAGATGTGACAGTGGTCTATAAAGGTGGCAGAAGAGTTTTGGAGGAGGTTCAAAGAGATCAGGACATATCAGAGGGTCTGGAGTAGGCAGGGAATTACATTGCAAGGTCTGGAGTAGGCAGGAGATGATGTGGGAAGGTCTGGAGTAGGGGGAATGTGACAGTTGTGACATTTGTGACATTAGGAGGTCCGGAGTAAGCAGGTTGTGACAACCAGCCTCAGAAGTTCCACACTTCTTTTAATGCCTCTTCTTCAAGTGTCTTGATAATCCAGTCTTTCTTTTCCCTTTTGTAGAGCCTCCTAAAGTAGGTAGTATTTTTCTGAATAGCACAACTTATCAGTTTGCTCTGTTCTTTCCACCTCTCCTTGTACTGCCTCTGTTGTTTTCTCAACCTTGTCCTCATCTTGTTTGTAATCTCAAGATCTTTTATCCACTATAGCCTTGTCTTTTCTGGCTTTTGTTTTGCCTTCACTGTCTCTGCCATTTCCATCTTCATGGCTTCCATAATAAGTTGTGCATTCTCATCAAGTTCTGCTGGTGTATATAGTCTATGTGTATCTTGTATCTGTTTCCACTTGCCACTGTTTGCTTCCATAGCCATTGAGAAAGCAGTTATCCAGTTGTCTGGCTTTGCCTCTTTGAAGTTGTATTTTATATCTGTAATGTTTTCAATTTCAGTACTGCCATGGTCTATTACCCATTGCAATGCATGGTTGTCAGGTTCCGCTGACTACGGGGGCTTCCAACTGTAAGCGGGTCCTTACTAGGCAGACTCGACGTCTGAGGGAGTAGTCCCAGACAGAGAGCAAGAGTTCCGGAGGAAGTCTGGATGGGGGGGGTGCTCCAGGGGTACGCGGAGTACCGGGGAATGAACGAGAGGGTGTCGGGGTTTTGGGCAAAGTCCGGAAGCGAGGGAGGTGGTACAAGAGATGTGCGGGGGCAAGATAAGAAAAACCAGGAGACTGAGGCAAAGAAAGAGAAGGAGACTTAGAGAAAACCAGGAGACTTGGAGAGAAAAGAGATATAGATTGGCAGACAAGTTAGACAGACAAGCTCGTATGAAACGGAGGTACGACAAAGTAACGGCAAAAGTAATATCAAGACTACTGTAACGGGGCGCTACCTACGGGTTTAAATAGGGAGGTCTGGGTCCGGCTTGGGGAGGTTCCGATTGGAGCCGGTGGGTGGGACTGTGTACCTGAGGTATTGAATGGCGTCGGGGGGGATCGTGCAGGCCATACGGGGGTGATCGTGTGGAAAGCCAGGTGATTGGTGGGTAGTTGGGTTGGTGAATCAGGTAGGTGGATTGGTTGGGTGGCTTGGTGTGAGGCGGGCGCCGGGGTTGATGGGCGATTGATGGGTGGTGTGCCAGGGTTGATGAGGGATTGATGGGTGGCGTGCTGGGGTGATGGGGGATTGACGGATGGCATGCCAGGGTAATGGGGGATTGATGGGTGGCGTGCCGGGGGGCCGGGGTGCCAGGGGGGCCGGGGTGCCAGGGCTGATGGAGGGTGTGTCGTTGACGAGGATCCCGGTGTTCTGGTGTGGTTAGGGAAGTTGCGTGGGGCCCGGGCCTAGGTTGGTGCGGGTGTTTGTGCGGGTTGTGACAATGGTGGTCAGAACTGCATGCAAGCATTGCATCTATAGCTCATTCTTTTGCTGCATCTAACTTTATTGCTTCCGCATCTGCCCATATTAGGTCAATGACTGATGTAGCTCCTCATTTCCTATATTCATGATATGTGCATTCATCCTTGGCATTGATTATGGAGAATCTGTTTTCTTGTAGCCACTCTACCATTTGTCTTGTCCTCTCTGATGGAGGTCAGTTGCTGGCACTCCAATTCAGATGATGTTTGTTCCAGTCCTCACTAATGATGACTGGGTTGCTCATAGAGAGTCATAGTGTCCTGATTCTCTTGGCTGCATTGCTGTGCCTGTTTATTGATCTTTTGACTCTTGGCTAGCTCCAGATATTTGCTATTGTCACTGTTGGATACCTAGCTTGTTCCACATTTATCACTTAAATGTCTAGGTCTTTTGCTATGTCTGACCACAGCATATCTTTGAAATCTGGTCTTCTTTTCACATTCATTATAGTTCTCAGTCTCTAGATACTAGCAGTATTGAGGTCTATACTAGGTGTGCCACCAGGCCAGCATTGTTGCTCCTGATTTTGTCCCACCATAATTCTGTTATGAGTATTAAGTAGCACTTGTCAATATATGTATTTAGTATGGTATGACACACCGCATTGCTCTTGTTAATGTTTATCTGTATTATTCTTATGGGTCTTGTCTTCATATAGTCCTATCCTTGGCTTTGGGTGCCTACTCCTGCTGCTGCTGCCACCTTTTCCCCATCTTTCCTCTTCCTTACTTTGCTCCTACTAGTTGCTTTGTCTCTTGGCTTGTTTATTCCTGCCACCTTCATGCATGCTAGGCATTTTCTGTCTGTCACTAAATGGTTGTCCTAAATCTGCTCTCTGGGTTGTGGTCATTCTCTGTGTGGTCTTCAGCACATATGTGGCACCTTGCCTTGCTGGTGCACCTTGCAACATGGTGTCTTAGCATCCAGCACTTGCT
This sequence comes from Termitomyces sp. T70a, assembly GCA_017657195.1. Lineage (NCBI taxonomy): Eukaryota > Fungi > Basidiomycota > Agaricomycetes > Agaricales > Lyophyllaceae > Termitomyces > Termitomyces sp. T70a. The sequence goes on from JAGGAT010000015.1 coordinate 6,943, forward strand.
ACACTGCAGCACTAGCAGTCTGTACACATGTGAGACTACTTTGCAGAACCTTGCAAACATTGCAAGTTGCCTTTATTTCACTAATTTCTCAGCATCCTCTTCCTTTTTGAATTCCATCACAATCAATGAATAGTCCTTTTCCACTAAGTCTGCCTCAGCACGCGTCCACTTTAGAGGGCCTATTGGTGCAACTTCTGACAGTACTGGGTTGTTCAAGGTGAGCTCTTCTATCAACTCTTTGGGCAAGTGCATGTATCTTTTTCCTCTCATGCCAGTCCAAACTCTGTTAATGCAGATTTTGAACCTTTGATTGTCTGTGAGCATGTCTAGGGTGTGGGCCAGCACTCCTAGTATGTCTTCAAATTTCTCTCTGTGCTTGCATAGCTCCTCTCTTCACTGGTCTATGTAGAGCATGAGGATGAGGTTTTGTTGGTGGTTGTATTGGGTGGATGCTACTTGCAAGTCTTTGGATTCTTCATGGGTGACAAGGTGGTTATTTATGTGGGTCACAATCATGTGGGGGCTGAGTGCAGTTGGGTCAAGTTTTTCTCCCCTGGAGATGATGATCAGGCAGGCAGGGTAGTGTGATTCAAGGGGAGACCTCAGTGTGTATTTGGGCTTGGGCTTTGTAGGTGGTGGCTGAGTGGTTTTGTTTTTGGTTAGCTTGTATGTAGGTCCTGTGGCAAAGATGGCAGTCATTCTCTGGGCCTTTGGTTGAGCTTCCTGTTCCTCCCCAGTCTGCTTTGGTTTTGCCTCTAGGCAGCTCTCAAGTTTCTGCATGATTTTTGCCAGACTTTCTATGGACTTGGTTACTACATCAAACTTCTGGTGTATCAATATGGAATTGGCTGAGTTATTGTTAGTTACTTTCTTGCTGGCTACTTCAAAGTTTGGCAGGATTTTTGTGCTTATTGCATGTGCAAGCTCTATGGTGTGCTGGTTCCATTGTTGGTAGTCTGAGTATTGGCAGAGTGTGTGGTATAATGTCTCTAGCTGGTCTATGACTATGCTTTCTGGGAGTTTGCCTTGTATTCCTTCTGTAAGGTTCACATTGTGTTTTTTGGATCTATGTGTGGGTGTTCTTGGTGTCAGTGCATAGTCAAAGACATCTGTTTCTCTGACTCTTTTCTGTCCATTGATCTTCTTCAATCGTGATGGTATTAATCCCTTTCTCTGGTCAATTCTCAGTCTGTCTAGTGGTTCTTTGTGCGCTATATATATGCTCATATTTTGCAGGGGAAAGTATTGAGACCAGGAGGAGTCCCCAGGCATGATAAGGAGAGAGGGAGAAGGGGAGAGGCTAGAAGACACAAATGAAGAGAAAAAAGACTAACAAGACAAGTCTAATAGTGACACCTAACAATAGATACAGAAATGAAAACAAGTGCAGAGTAATCCACAAAAACTACAAACCAGAAATGACAAGTGGTAGAGAGGGGGATGACATGCTGAAATGCATGCAAGTTGATAAAGATAGAACAACATGAAGACTAAACCAATCAGAATAGCAGATAAAGGCAAATAGAATCAATGTGGTATGTCATACTATACTAAACACATATATTGATAAATTAGACCTAATACTAATAACTGAACTGTGGTGGGATGGAATCAGAGGAGGCAACAAGGGACCAGCAGCACATCTAGCATGAACACCCATATCACTAGTACTGAACATCCTCCAAAGAGAATGACCAAAGACAATGGCATATGTCAAGAAAAAATCAGATTTCAACATCATCTTCTAATTGGACATCACAAAAGATATGTCAATAATATTTTCCATAACACATCCTATTGAATTTGCTTACAAGCAATGCTTGCTGTCATGCAGCTAAAGAATCCCCAGCCCCTGAATCTGCATCTGTCATCTCCAATGATAAGCTTCACTTATTCAATGCCACTTTTGACACATCCAAGAACAAGTTGTCATTCAACAACGGGTCAGTGCAGCAGAGAATTTGGTGGCTGCAATGCATAAACACTTGAGGTCCAAAGGAGAGCCAAGTGCTGGAGGACCAATTGCTTTAGAAATTGCAGCTTCTTTTGAGGCCCACTTCAAATATCTGAAAAACCTTCCAGATACTAGGGTGCAGTTTGTGGTATTCTATTATGACAGACACTTGCATTCCCTCTTTGTGCTAGATTCACAAACCTTTCGAATGGATGGCTTCCACTCCCATGTTGCATGCTGCTTGAGTACTGGACAACAGGCGGGCCTTGATGGAGTCCTTTCTCCCTCGGAACTCAAAGGCTAAGGAGCCATGGGGTGCCTCCTCATCTTCTTCGGGCCCAGTCTCCAATTTTACAACCTCTTCTTCCAAGCGTCCCCGTGATTAGGGAAGTGGTCCAGCTTGGCACAGGCGCGAAACTCGAAAACAGCTCAAAACCACCACTGTACAACCCTCTTCTATTTTCATCATGTGACCTGACACCAGATTTGATCGACCATAAACCCTTCTCTTCCTTATGTTCCTTATGTAAGGTAGGAGAGACGAGATGCAGCTGCCCAACTCTGAACGTCCCTAATGCGCAACTGAGTCCGGATATAAATTGCTGTAATGTAGCGTTTTTCGTATGGAGCGAGGTTTGAGGCGATGATGAATAGCGATCATATGAGATGACAAAGGACAGAGGTAAGTTGTTGATTCGAACGATAATAAACTATGCCTAAAGAATCGTCTGGACTGGAGAGAAGCTTGTAAAACTAACCGTATGTACGCATTGTAGAGCATTTGTGATTGTACGTGCCAATGCATTGGAAACATTACTTTTCGAAAAGGGTCGAAGTGAGGTAAGTGTACCTGATTCGGCCTTGATGATGATCTAAGATATTGACAATCGTAGTGCCGGTTACCGCTCTGGCCAGCAGAGACGCTAACCGCTCTAGGGATGCAAGCATGTCACTATATCCAAAATCAGGCACAAACTTGGCCGAAAATGATTTATATTATCTTGGTTTGTATATACCAAGTGTATACTAAAAGACTTGTTACCCGACCCCCTGTCTAAGTCGAAACAACGCGAAGAGCACGGATTGAATCCTTTAAAAGAAATTTCTGCTGACATTCAGGGGGAATACATCCAAAGCTTTCTGAACCCTACAGAGCTTTTGTTTATTGAGCACTGATCCCATGAACGACCCTCGAGTTCCCCAACGTAACTATTCCAATTCCTCTACGTGGGGAGGCCAACAATACTCTTCATCTTCCAATTCTTTCTATCAGCACGATGTTCATGATGCCGATCTACACTATCATCAGACAGGATATAGAGAGATGGAGTCACCGCAGATTGATACGCCCTACGAACGCAACGACACTATCTTACCCTCGTATCAACACTCTAACACTGCCATGGATCAACCGATAGCCTATCATCCAATCAGTCCAGGTTTATCGTCAATGCAAGATCCCCAGATCCCTCACCATTCAGGCCACTATTACCCACATAATCATTCGCACACCCATGATATTCAGTCAGCATACTCTCAGGCGCCTTCGCAGTCACAATCTCCATACCTTCACGCGCGACTCAGGTTAAATTCCCAAGCACTTGCCGATAATCGGACTCGAACCGTTCCTATTGCAAGCCCACAGCCATCTCCGTACTATCCTTCTCGAGCAATCAGTATTTCGCCACTGTCCTCTGTATCTTCCACTCGACCTTTCACCTGCGACCTTTGTGCCCTTTCTTTTAACCGTCAACACGATCTAAAGAGACATCGGGAGACACATACCGGCGAAAAGCCTTATTTATGCAATGGTGGATGTGGGAAAACGTTTACAAGAAAGGACGCGTTGAAGAGGCATCAGGTTCGTCAATGTTTACTTTGACTATCCAGATGTCTTATCATCAATCTAGCTGGTAAAACGGTGCGGAAAGGTTGACGAATCCTCGCCTTAACGAACTGTGTTCCAGATATGTGAGCAATGCTCGAAGAGATTACAACCTTCCATCTTCAGTGACAACCATACGGAATACATTAGCCGCATACTAATACATTCAGGGTATAACATAGCCCGCAAGAAAACTCCAAACATATATGACCTGTTAATAGCACACACTCAGTTAATATTGTAGTAATAGATTGGTTTGTCGACTTACCATGATCTTATGACAAGGTCTTTTCAAGTATCCACGCATCATGAGGGGCTATTTTCTTGTAATAATTCTCGTGCACTCCGACCTCCTTGAAGCCATGGCGTTGGTAAAACTCTTTTGCCCCGTTATTGGATACCTGGACATGTAAATATACTTTGCTGATCTTGGGCTTGCGTTGCGCAACAGCGGAAGCCAATATGAGCTCAAGGGCTTGCGACCCCAAACTTCTGGATCGATAAGCCTTTCTAGAGTATGACAACCAATATGTATATATTAAGAATTCATTCTCACCGCAAGGACACCCATGGTCATGAGATACAACCGAATTTCGTCATCTTTCGTTTCTAGACGGCAACATATCGTTCCAACCTTCCAGCTATAGATGCAGCAGTTACTTATCGTTATCAGGCGATCAAACGCACCGGAACATCATTATAGTAGACTGGTCGAATATGAGAAATGGGGCTATTACTGCCGAGCAAAACGAAGGAACTCACTGAGCTTGCAAAAGTCCTCTACTTCAGGGAGAAGGACACCCTGATAGAATTTTTCGCTGTATTTGATGGGAAAAAGTACAGTGTTCAGTTTACGAACAGTTCCGAGGTTATTCGAAGTCAAGGACGCGAAGGACACACGCGAGATTTTCTGTGCGGAGAGGTTTGAAGACATGGTTCGTGACAAGTGTGACGACAACCGTGGGGATGGGGTCGGCACAAATTCAAGCAAACTTACTTACTTGTCCAAGAGCGGATTCCCTGACTACGGGGCCGCATGCATTAAATAATCTTATGAGTATACCGTCGGTGATACAGGCTCAACTGCATGGTCGTGGAGAAATGTCCAGGATAGTTTGTCATCTTATCAATGCTTCCTTGTTAAAAATATTTTGAGACTCAGGACTTGCGGTCATACATGTACGTTTTGTGGTTTCGCCTGAACTCACGCCATTCCATCGGGCCATGTTCAGAGAAGGATAGGTTATTAACTCCATCTGGCATCTGGATCACTCTCGTACTTAGGCCTTGAGGTTTGCCAGCACCCTGCTCTCGCTATACAAATCTGATCATATGGGGCTCCCAATTCTGGACTTCAATCGATATCGGTTTCGCTTGCCGAGAATTTTGAAAGTCATTAAGGGCCTCATTCAACATCCCCTTTTGTTGCCTTTAATTGAATGATGTCATGTAGAGTTGCCATGCGTGCAGGCCCAGTTTGGATACACGAAATGAGGTTCCTTAACTACACGACTACCATTCAATCTCGAAATTCACCTCCATTGTGGGTTTTTCAAAGTTCGGCGCCTTTTTTAAAGTATCTATTTCCACAAATCAATCAGTGTACACCAGTATGTACCTCACTATCATTTTCTCAACCAGAAAGAAAATTCGACCTTGGGAACGCGTAATAGTGTTGGCACAGTTGTTTCTTCAATCCCGACCAACCTTCAATATGGTAGTATCAATGCGTTCTTGTGGTCCTTAAACTTCTCATAAGGTTCTCCGCCGTGGGACTTACCTATTATTCGTTACGTTAGACTTGTTTTCATAATTGAAATGGCAATGGAGGATTATCCCACTGGTGAAACTTACCGCCAGTGCATGTAGAACGCAAAAATAGGGACTTGCATCCATCCTTGATATTGTTGTCCGTCTCACACTTCGACTTCTTCTGTACCTCGGGGACATCGATCAGATTCTATATACGTACTTCCTGGAAGTCAGACTGATATGTAGGGTCAGTTCCCTCGTACTTTGAATACTTTCTGTCCTATCGAGATGTATAATCTTACCGACTTACATCTGACGTCCGTCATCCTCCAACTTGGAGCTCTTTGATCTAATATCATAAGCTAGTGGAAGATATGGGTCAATTATGCTGTGCATGCTTAGTCGTTCTCGATTATTATGGAAGGCGTGATGGGTTGTTCTATTTAGTTGCTGATGCACCTATTGTTTCAGGAGGGCGTTATAGAAGCACGACGGAGCGACTTGTCCTTTTGGACCGATGTCGAGATATGTACATTTTATTTCGTGAAAGATCCATTCAAAAGCGATCCGACCTAAGATTAGCAGCATTTTCACCATAGTCCACGAGATGCATATCATAGTCCCTCCATCAATGATCATAATTATCACCCCGAGTAAAAAGTCCATTGTAGGTCTAAATGGAGCCTTGACGACGCCCCTGTTCTGATTACCTCCTGTATGTCAGAAAAGCTGATAGTCTACTCAGTAGTAGGATGTTTACGTGTACATACGAGACGCCGGAGTGAGACGACGTTCAAAGTCAACCCTATCGACTTGTGCTATCGAGTTATGCTTGTTCAATAAAAGTAAACTAGTGCCATGGACGGATTGAAAGCGCTTTGAATTGTATAACCCCCGATCATCCTGGAGAGTTGTTTGATCAAGTCAAGCTGCCCACGTATTTATTGGTTTTGCACTTAGTGTCTAGAAGGACGATTGATCAATAGGTATGTATCTAAGCGAGAAGAAATTGCAAGCGCAAGGTACAAACAACGGAAGATGTATTGAGGAAATTCTTAAAATACTTCCGCGTTGACTTCCCCTTTTGTCGAGACGAAACGGAAATGATGAGTCGGGTCGAGTTGTGACAGTAACCTTGACCACAACGTCCACGATGGCGGAGAGCAGGACTACTCTGCGTCCTCTGGGGCCCCGCACTTACAGGCCCTCCTCACCTATGCCCCCTCCCACCATTCCTCTCGACATTCATCAAAATCCCAGGCCTCCCAATCCCGGTCTCTCGACTTCTCCACCTATCTCCAGATCGCCTGCTTACTCCCCCTCTCTTGTAGCCCCCACCTCTTCAAGAGCTCCCACCCCAAATCCCCCTGCCATCCATATCGCGATCCCACGAGGCCCATCTTTGTTCCAAAGTTATTATGGCGGGCCCGACTACCCAACGCTCGACCCCGACACTGCACGTCCTGACGGTGTGACAATACGTCCCCCTTCCGTCGACAGTATTATTACCTGCGTACCCCCTTCATCCAGTGTCAATGGCTTCGGTGCTACTGATGTTAAGGAAATGATCGATAACCTCAATAACACCAACGATGCACCATTAACATTCTCAGACGATGTATTCGAAGAGATCGAGCGCCTTGGAGAGGGTGCTGGTGGTGCCGTTCACAAAGTTAAAGACAAGCGCACTAACAAAATTATGGCTCGCAAGACAATTACTACTAGAGAGGCGCCGATGAAGCAGCTATTGCGAGAAGTGTCCATCATCTCTAACACCAAACACATGAATATCATTCAGTTCTATGGGGCATACATGTCGCCTTCTTCAAGTGAGGTAAAGATCCTCATGGATTATTGTGAAGGTGGCAGTCTGGAAAGTGTCGGCAAACGCATAAAAGAGCGAGGAGCTATAGTGGGGGAGCTGATCGCAGGTCGGGTAGCAGAAGGGGTACGTTGGTGCCTTCTACAAGTTGGATGCGTTCGATGCTGACCGGAATCGCAGGTCTTGCAGGGTCTCGCATACCTCCACACAAGGAAAACGATTCACAGGGATGTGAAGCCCTCCAACATACTTCTTTCCCGAGAGGGTGTTGTAAAGTTATGTGATTTCGGAGTCTCTGGTGAACTTGTCGATTCGCTGGCAGGCACTTTCACTGGTACAAGCTTTTACATGGCCGTCAGTAGATTCCCATTTTATGTGACTGTCTTGAACTAATACACGATTGTATTTCTCTAGCCCGAGCGAATTTGTGGACATGAGTATACAATCCGTTCTGATGTTTGGTCCACTGGCATTTCCCTCCTTGAGCTTGTTCAAAATCGGTTTCCTTTTCCCAATGACATGCCTCCAATTGATTTGATGATGTATATCACAACAGCTGAGGTTCGTGCCATTACCGCTTGATTGATACCTACTTCACGTCGTCCTGCAGCCTCCCCGTCTAGAAGACGAACGCGACGTCCGCTGGAGTAAGGAAATGAAAGATTTCATCAAACAAACGTCAGTGCTTTTGTTCGCCTGCCAATGGCGTGATAGCTGAATTAGACAGATTGATCGTGAATGCGTTGACGCGGCCTACCCCGAAGAACATGCTCGCTCATCCTTGGATTGTCAATGTTATGAAACAGGACGTACCTATGGCAAAATGGATTCAACAAGTTTGGGACTGGCCCAGGTCTCGCAGAGCAGATTTGTAAGTGTAATCATTGAACTCTGTTTTGCGATGCACAAGAATCTCATGATTCGTAGGTCAAAGACTCGCAATGGCTCGAGACCATCCTCAAGCCGTGCAGAAGCTAGTAATTCTTAGGGTGTCAATTCAAACTCTTCTCCACAACGATAATAGGTTGTTTTTGTAGCCTCGCCGATGCTTCATCAATTGCCTCCGACAAATCAATTATCAATGTATCTGAATTTCAAACAATCATGGAATCACAGATTTTTTCCCTCTACTTACCATCCACTCTTTGGCTTGAGTCCTTGTTCGCGGTTATAGTTACATCTATATACCTGCCTCTATGCTAGGCTTAGGATAGCGGTCTATGCTCTCGGCTCTCCCTTCTACATATCCTATGCCACCATGTGCCACTAGCGTTTTCACTATCCTGTTTCCGTACATTACCACCCTCAATTGCAATGATTCATTTTACTTTCCCCTCCGGGTTTTTGAATGTGCGGTGTCATTACTGCCAGTGCCTTCTCAACCTCGCATCTACCACGATGGACGACTTTCTGAACTGTTACGTATTTTGCTTACAGGGTTGTGTCACGGGTACTTCGTCTTCTTCTATGGTCATTGTGAAGGACAAGGAAAGCACAACCCTGTTGCCGCGTTCGCTCCACAAGGCTAGAACGAGTCAATCTATCTCAACATCAGTACTTATGTATCATGTCGTTGTTTCCTTATATCTCAGACTCATTATGACCGCCGAATAGGAGTCCTCAGAAGTGACACAACTTCCGGCGTCAATACATATGTGTGGAGTTTTTTTCTTGTATTTGAATTTACAGGTCAAAGTGAATGTACACATTGTTGATGGGCTACATTATGTACACAGTCCAAGTAAAAATCTTCTCGAGCAGGTGAAATCTTCTCAATGCTTTCAACCGCTTGAATTGAATGCCGAGAATGGAAAGGGGATCCTTGATCCTCCATACTTGAGTATTCAAGAGAAGTTTCATGCAGAAAATTTCGGCCCGACTCGGAGTCATCAAGCTATCTGACCGGGGGAAGTATATAGACAGATATTGAAGCAGAATCGATTTTAAGCTTGAATCGCTGTCAAATGGTAGTCAGGAATTTGCGGAGTTAGTAAAACAATGTGGCGATATGCATGTGTGCTTTCCAAGAGTCTAAGCGCGAAGCTTTCGATGAACCACATATGTATGGACAAACGAAACCGATCGTTGACGTATGGTAACCATAACCTGCGACTGCTGGTCATTGACGAATAATCCGTGCACGTAGAAAGTTACCGTAGGCACTGAATCACCCTTAGTCCTTCCATGCGTGGCTATCCACATCTCGCTCCCGCAAAAGCGATGATCCTTACAAAAGTTGCGCCTTTTTTGAGAGATGGTTTAGTTCGGAGCCAAGGCAGCCATCAATTGATGCATTTCTAGAACATGATAGGGAAGCAGACCAATTGGACCCACATTGCCTCATTTAATGTTTGGCTTTGACCACTCTTCTCTTTGGTCGCTAGGGATCGAAGGGCGTACTTCTGCATATGCTTGAGAGCAATGATAAGCGGCTAGTGAATCCCGTCCTTGTTTTCATAAAAGCACAGGAGTCCCGCCCTATCCGCGCGCCCTTTGTCAGGTTACATTTGATGGCTATCATTTGCTCATCAATTCAGTCATGCTTTCCCTCGGCCCTTATCATGGCTCTCGCCATGGCCAGCGTCCGAACGTCCTCGGTATTGTAGGTCTCTCTGAGCCCAAGTTCTTCCTCGGTCCACTACTCTTGTAAACCCTCCTTGCAAAGTTGCTGATAAGCCTGGATAAGTTCAGCTCACGGAGATATTTCGGCGCCCATTCAGGTGTCACTTGCAGGCATGTGCACTAGGGGGGAAAATGATGGGACAAAATCCCCTCACATCAAGAGGGGCATGCACTCATTGCGTATGATCCACGTTTAAACCTTCGTGGTTTCCACATGTATTACGGTGTCTTGTGCATGGTTTCTGATGCCATGTTTGACACATGGTCGCTGGGAACTCCGTCTTGTGCATCAGCATAGTATATTGATTCCACGGAGGAATCTGCATTATTTCCGGGCCGCGGTGGAGATACATTCTTCATTGGGGACCCTTTCCCTCTGCTACAACTGTGCGGATGGGAAGGCTGAGGAGCACAATTGGGCTCGCCGTTGCATGGGCTGGCGGAAGAACGCCAGAGTACTTATGGTTTGCTTCGTTACTTAGTGATCGGAACAACACGGCGCCCCGACGGTCCCAACAAAGAAAGACGCATCAATTGACCGCAAGAAAAATGCGGCGGGCAGAATAAGGAAGGCTTTGTGACGTTGGTTGTTCCACGGGGGAATAGTTTAAGAGATGTCCCTGGAAAAAGATGTCAGAAGCATTTTTTGTGAAGGGAGACAAATAAAATGATAAAACCCCACACAACTCCTAGGATCTGGTCAGCGCGTTACACACTGGCCCCCGACCCTTAGATCTGACTGATTTTCTGATCCACGCCGATTAAGGACCCATAACATTGGCGTGCAATTCATTTTTGGCTCCTTGCTTCTCTCAAATCCTTTATAAATGCTATGCGAGCCGGCCAAGAGCGAAGTCTTCCCCGTCTCGTCGATCTCATGGCCGACAACATGTCCTAGTGCGTATCCCCAGTCCCTCCGTGACTCCATTCCAACTAACCCCGTCCAGTTCATCACCTGCCCCCTACCTCCCGAACCACGCCCAATACTATTCACCTCCTTTGAATCATGGCCACTCGCATCTCGTATCTCCACCGCCCCGTTCGGAACCCGTCCAGCGTAAACGTCCTAAATATACCCGTAGTAAGACTGGATGTATGACATGTCGGGTCAAGAAAATCAAGGTGCGTCACGTAACTACTCTTCTCATTACTAACTGACCACGTACAGTGTGATGAGACGAAGCCAAATTGCATGCGCTGCACGCACGGCCAAAGAGATGTACGAAGATCCTTCCAGTGGCTGATGATGACCTAACAGTTTTTGGGTGCAGTGTACGTGGCCGGAAGGTGTCCCGGCGAGAAAAAAATCAGCTGTCAGGAAAGATTCCGTGGACGGCAGACCTTCAACCGCTGGCTCATCGGGGCTGTCGGAAGCATCCACACCCCCTACCAGAGAGCACAGTCCTCCAAGGCGTTCCAATGCTGATGTTGGGATGGTATCTTTGCCAACCTCTAGGCGTGTAACGTGAGCATCCGATGTTGTCTACCCGAAGTTCGATTTGACTCAAGAAAAGCAGCGAGTCATATACTTTACACCCGATGCCTATAGAGTCGGATTCTGTACGTCGGCTACCGTGAGTTCTGCTTGATCTCGGATGTGTGGAGATCATAACCATTGGCACATTGGCAGTATCAACCAAGACCGCCCGGGATCTTCTAGCTATTCCCATCATTCCACAAATAGCTCCAATGGCTTGAACATGATCCCTGAATCAACATATCCGGCTCAGCCTCGTTACGACGCCTACTCTCAAAACAGTAATCATTCATCACGCCATAGTGGATTTCGTCCTTTGAACCACGTGCCTATGGGTTGGAGCCATACACAATCGGATTATGTTCGTCAGCCGTGTTTTGTCCTTTTTTCCTTTCCGCTGACGTTTTTTGTCATAGTATGCCACACAAGATCGGAATTTAGTGCCTGCACATATCTCAAATGATTCTCACCCCAGGTACCAATGAGATACCCTGTTGCCTGTCCGATGTAGTCATTTTTTCAGGCGCTTTGCGCACAACTGGTTTTAAATGTTGATTTTCAAGATTTATCACTATATAAACCGTCAAGGTTTATGTCGAAGTCAACAACGCATACCCTGTAATGGTTTGGAAATAAGACTTCCGAGCCTGATTAACTTCAGTCGCTGTTAACTTCAGTGAGATGCATACCTCCTAGATATCATGTGGATTTTTGTTATACCGTTAACCTTCAGGCTTTCGTGAAAATTATTATCGAGGTCTTGGCTGTGCTTGAACTTTAGTCCGATTTTTTTGATTATGTAAGGTATCCCAGAATAACCACGAATCCTGGTGTCACGATAGTTTCCATTTAATCCTTTGGGAAAGACCGTTATTGCTTCTGTGGATTTGCTTGCTCATCATGCATCCAAATTGTACTTGGCCCCCGAAGAAAAGAAAAAAGAATTGTCAAAGATCGAACTGGTATACATACATAAATCTCCTATGCTCTTCTGAACTGGCTCGCGTCTGGCACGCAACCCTGATCCATTGTAGAGTTTCAAATGCCATTGGGAGCAAAACCCATCCTTTTGCCCCCAATATCCCATACACTGTAATAATGTTTGAGGAGACTTCCTCCCACTAAATCAAGGCCGTCGAAAGCGTTGATGAGAGTCTGACAGAGGGAGGCGTTATTGGCAAAGGGGCCCACGCTAAGCTCGCTGCTTGGGATCGTGAGGTTGAACGGAACTCCTGTCTGAGAGGTGAAAGCAATGTCGATCACTGCAGGCAATGTTGGAATAAGATCGCAGGAAATCCCGTATGTTCCAGGCTCGGCCGGATTAGGTTTGATGTCAGGCGAGATCAACGCATATATTGCCTTGATAAACAAGATGAACAAGGACATCAGTCCAGGGGCAAGAGTAACATACCTCAGTAGTGGTAGTTGAAAATAGAACATTGCTTGTCCCGCTATCGAAGATGATGCTACGCTGCGTGTTCAAGACCGAGGTAGTTCTGCCGTTGACGGAGATCTGAGGTGAAACGAGTCGCCACGTGGAGGAGGAGCCAGCTGGAAGTGAAGCAAACATCAGGTTGCCTGGAAAGATCGAGAGTTACATGATTCCTGAGTATTACATTGATAAAGAGAATGATACCTTGGAATTTCGTGGGATCAATTCCACCGAGTGTCATTTCGGCGTTCCCAACGGCGCTCGGCGTTAGAAACAAGCTGAACAGCGCTAATTGATAACTTGTATCAGATTTGTGGCGAGAACTTGACACAGCTCACAAGGAAGGCCTTGATTCACGAGGCCGGCGAAGAATCCTTGTGCAGTCGCACCCATTCCTGCATATCCATAAGTTTCAGTAGCAGTTTGAACCACAAACGAATTGTTACCCTGAATCCCACTGAACGGATCAATGTCGAAGGCTGGCGTCTGGTTTGTGATAAGGAAGAGGTTGACGTTGTTGGCTGTAAGTCCGCCGACTGACACGGTGTCTATCCCACTGCGCAGCGTTAATTTGTAGTTAGAGCCTACTACGGGGTCGACCCCAACTCCAGTAGCGAAAGTGATACTACTGGTCCTTCCGGTATCAATGAACGTAGAGCTCTCTGAAGAGTCGAACTGTTTCTGAGGACATGCTGTGCCGCATAAGGTACCTACAGCCATACAATCATCGAAATGATGAGATCAGTCTAAGAACCATGCTTTTGCCTCACTGGCGAATTCGAGAGTCACGCTTCCGGTGTCGAAGACAACCTGCCGAAACCTTGGATTCAATGCGAGCTGCGTATGCCCATAGAGTTTCAAAACGCACTGTGAGAACCTGAGGTGGGGTTCCAACTGAAGGACATTAGGATTGCAGCATGTCCAAGCTTAGAAGGATGATTGGGCCCAACTGGAGATATTGCCGAACCACCTATTCAATGTTCAAAAAGAGCCATAATTTATGCAGGCAGAAGAGTCATTACTGGAGATCTGTGCCCTTGAAGAAATCTGCCAAAGGCACCATTGCTGGGTCCAGGGCCCTCGATTTTAACGAAGCTCCTGGTCGAGCGATACGGGATTGGAGCTGGATAGTTTGGTGAACATGAGCAAGGGCTTGTAAAGCGTAAAGAGAGAACAATCCAAGCAAGAAAACTGAAGATCGTGGCATTTGTGATAGATCCATGAAGGACCTAAATGACGGTTCTAAGCTTTAGAGGAGTTCGGCGAGGACGCTAAACGGAGGAATCTAAATCGAGACTAGAGTAATCACTGCTTCAAGTTGGTGCCACAAAGTGACTGAAGATATGGTTCATGCGGTGCGAAGTGAGATGGAAAGGAACATGTGGCAGACGTTGTACACATAAAGACATCGTTTCCCCTGGATTATTTCGAACGTTATACAGGTTGGAAGTAACGTCCCAGGAGTGTCAAGCATGAGATGGAGGGTGGCATAAAAGGATCTAGCCATCACATATGAACAAGTGATATGGTATCACGAGTATGATAGCAACGAACGATGTAAGTCGGAAGGGGTGATAAGTTCACTGATAAAAATTCTTCATGATTCATCGCGTGGGATCTACGTTTTCGCCGCAGTGCTCATTGACAGATGATCATGATTTCGCAGAAGCAGCTGAACATCGAGGCGCTCATCATTTTGCTCCCAGTCATCAAGAGTGTACTTTTGTATCCAATAATGTCCGAGTCAATTATCAACGTCGACCTGGTCAAGGTTTTGTCCGCGAATAATCAAAGTGGTTGCATGGTGTGGAAAAGCCATCTTGATGGACCGTCTGGTCATGGTGAAAATCAGGCCCACCCATTGACGAGAAGGTTCAACAGACCTGTGATACGTATGTTGCATGATTCTAGTCAGTAAGTACGAATGGAACTAAAACAGCATCAAACCTGAAAGTTCCACCAGAGAGAATAAAGTATTTCTTGATGAGCTTCTTGCTTATTTGTAGCACCAACGATACAAGGGCAAACTCATGCAAAAAAGGAGCATAGAGTACCGTTCATCTCTCGTCGATGCAGAACGGGTACTGTGTATCGATATCATAGAATGCAGTTTTGAGACTTTGAGAAGAAACATGACATGGAATTGGTACATGAGTATGAGCTCGGCTAAATCAAACTGAGAACGTCCAAACAGGAGAATCCATCTTTACAGGCATATATATATATACGGTCAGAGGAAAGAAGAGACAGAGAAAGAGAATCAGTCAAATGCTACGCAGTATGAGAAAGAACAGTAGTTAGACATAAGACACAAGAAAGTAAATTACCAGCGAGAAGGATAGGCAGATGCACCATGTTCCAACGCTGAAGTCGATGAATACAATATAGAGCCACCATCCATTGCCGTAATCTTTGACGGCGCAGGTCCAGTGGAATCAATCGACGGTACAGTGTCGAGAGGGCCGCTTAGAGATGAACTGATTTTCTCATTGATCCAAATGGTACTGGAGCAGGATACGACGTCCGAGTTATCGAGCCATGGCCACAATTCTGAGCCACTCGTATTGCTGGGTTTAAATGTGATGGCAGAATCGTCTAAAAAGGACGACATTTGAACCGTGCGATCTCCGGAGTGAGAACCGGTCGACGACGGCGAATAGGTGAGGCCAGGAGTCGACGGGCTCGGACTTTGATAGATCTTGTCACAGTATTGGTGACCATAAGTCGATTCCGTTGTTGATGAACAACGGGCGTGGCCCTAAAGAATAAGGTAAACTGGCGTCAATAGTAATCAAAATACGCACCTTCAATACATGTGGGGTCAATTGACGTGATAAATCCACCTGGTAATTATTTTGTGCGTCCAATTCCAGAGATGCTGAAGTCCGCCACGGGACTTGGTCCGGAGATACTTTCGTTAAGCTTGGAAGGGCAAAGGCCTCTATAGGGAGTGTTCGGTGTCTACGAAGACCACGAGTGACAGATAGGTCAACATTGTCTCTCTCTTCACGGACAAGAAATGGTCCCTGATTTCCAAACCGAAGACAGCTCTCACTCCGCACTCGCGTGAGGGGACGGTGGATGGAAGGTTGTAACGGGGGCGATGGGGATACAGCAAAAGGCTGTTTGCCAACCCAAAGACGCCAGTCAAGAGCTTCTCCTAAGGCACGTTCACAGCGACCAATCTCGCGAGGTGGAAGGCCTGAAAGCTTTGCCCAAGCACGATTTGAATAACATTTATCTTGTGTAAACTTTGACGCAAGAATAAGAGACGCCAGAAAAGCGCGACGAGGGCAAAGCAGCGGAGAAGGGAGAGGAGGTAGAGGAGGAAGCTTCGGGGTAGAAGGAAGCTTTGGATGATTAGCTGCGATATTATCTGCACGTAGGTGTTCCAGGCTTTGGCTGAAACTGTCATTTCGGCGGATGTCGTCAACCCTTACTGTTGGTGCCAAGCTATTATCAGAAGCCATGTTGATCATGTCTGTGTCAGAGTCCATGAACTCGCGTTCACGTTCGAGTTCTTCAGGTGTCGCTGGAGTGACCCAGTCACTGCGATCGACTTCCCCTTGAACTCCCTCACCGGCCTTCTCCGCGCGAACCAATTCGGGGACCTTTGCACGAATGGCCTCTAGATAACAAAGGGCTGTCTGGAGAACACACCCAGAGGTACGTGAACGTCGTAAAACTTCATGCACAAACGATTTGATGGGCACAAGATTGCCACGGGAACCTGATGTGCTAGAAGTATCTGATTCTGAGACTGAAAGTGATGTGCTTGTGTGCGGCGGGGAGGAAGGGGACAGTGATGGGCGATTTGATGGAGATATGGGAGAAGGTAGTTGGGTGTTACAAAACTGTTTCGCTGTAGGAAGTTTAGGATCAAGGACAAGACTGCCTTCGCAAACGCTCCCATTCAACACCAGTGTGTGCGCGGAAGCCATGAAAACGGAAGGGATGTCCTGGGGGCGCCATATTTCGGACAGGGATTTGACAGCTTGATCTTGAGGCACATTTGTCAGCAGATTCTATCATGCTGTTAATAAAAAGACTCACCGACGAGACTAGCGATATATTTACTACGAGAGGTATCCTTGTGAGTAACATCCTTTGGAATGGCTGTTGTAGTGGAGAGAATTTGACGGATGCGATCATGGTCATTGCTTAGAATAGCAGTTTGAGGGGATGATGTTACAGAAGAGGCGGGGGTATTCAGATAGAGAGCGGGAGATGATCGAGACGAGGTCGTAGAACAAGTAGGGGGGATTGACGAGTATGGTTGCCAGCGGACTCGAGTTCGAGTCGCTGGAGGTGCTCGATGAGCGAGCGAATGAATTGCGTGCATTGACTGGATTCTGAAGACTAAGTGTAGGTTCAAAGCGAGATAGAACGAGCTGGGAGTGTAATTAGTAAAGTTCTAGATATACCAAGGAGAAATTAGGCGGAAGCAGAGTATGCATGAGCAACGCTGGTAAGATAAATGGTACTAGTAAAAGAGTCAGAAACGGAGATTGTGTTGGAAGTAGGGGCAAGCTTGAGGGAGGAGACAAATCTGGGCAAGGCGTTTGGGCACATTGGGGCGGCTACGTGAGAGCCGGACGTCCAAATCAACGACTTGGACTATCCGATAAAGAGTCTGTCGTCAACGACAGAAGCTTTGAGGGTCAAGAGGCCTGTTATGCAAGCAGAGAGACGCTGGGACAACGAGAGAGGCGGGAACTGGGTTGTTGAAGGAGCGCCTTTTGTTTACACGAGTCACTCCAATGGCGGGCGAGTCACTGGTCCCCACCTCTTCAACAACAATAAATAAACAGCGCCACATGACTCACTGCTTGTCAATCAGATGCTCGTTTTTCGGTGTATAATATCTAGATCATTCTTTCTGATAATACACTTCTTAACCTGTGCGCTCACACCCGTGCTCCTTACAGTGATTGCGTTGTCCGGTGGTCAATGTCCCGCGGGATGGTCGAGACTCAGGACCCACAAAGACGGCAATTCGCCATAACAACTTGTTCAGGGACAAAATGTGGTCACATTATTTGTGACAGTTGCAATAAGTTGGGCAATTGAAGCCGTTGAAATTCATTTCTCTTGTCTCTCCTTGTCCTTTCCCTTCCCCGCCCTTCGTTATGAGGATTTCCTCGACAATCCTGGCCATTTTGGCCAGTGTTCTAGCCGTTAGCGCTAGCAAACCACACAATAATCACGCCTTGGACTCCCGTCGTCACTCCAGGATTTCCGTTCGCTCCCCTACGCTCTCTACTTTCAACGCAACAAACAACAAGAGGAAGCGATGCAAGTCTCGTCATCCCATTCCTAAGAGTAATGTGCGCTCCATCTTTTTATTTTTTGTCTCGCGGCTTATGATAGTCACTTGTCAAAGGTTCATGCCGAAATCAAGGCCACCACAACCAAGGCACCCACCACGACCAAGGCACCCACCGCGACCAAGGCACCTACCACTACCCAGGCTTTCAAGACCATCGCTACATCCAAACCTGAACCTGCTAAAGCCCTAGTCAACGTAGACTCCTCCTGTGGTGGTATCGGAGCAACCAGTGCGACAGATTCATCTCAATTTTGAAAGCTGATAATGATATTGTTACAGGACAAACCACTCGTACAACAGGACCTAATGGGAGCATCGACTGGCTCAACTGTGGCCTTAATGGTGGTGGCTGGAACCCTCCGTATGTGCAAATAGATGATCTCGTCTTTGTTGACTTGTCTGCTGCAATCAACTCTGGAAAAGGCGCTTTCCTCCCTTGTAAGCCGTTCGTGCAGTACTTTTATCAATATGGCCAGAAGTACAATATCCCTCCTATCATGCTTGCCTCATTTGCCATGCAAGAGAGCAGCTGTAACCCGGAAACTGTCGGTGGCGCTGGTGAACAGGGCTTGATGCAGCTTACCAAAGAGAAGTGCGGTGGCGCACCCGGAGGCAATTGCCGTGACCCTGTTTGTGTCTCCTGCCCAGTTGTCCTTACCCTCTTGACATGATGCCGGTGTAGAATTTCAATGTCGAAACCGGGGCCAGATATTTTGCCGCGACACTGAAGGGGAATGGTGGCAATGTACTTGCTGCCGTCGGTACCTACAATGGGTGGTTCAAGGGCATGACTTATGTAGGCTTCGTTCTAGCTTTCTTTGATGGCCCAAGTCAGCTAACGATCTCCTTCAGTCCAAAGCCACTGCTGCTGCCCAAACTGGCTGTTGCAGATGTCAACAGAACTGTGATTAGTACGTCCCCCTTGCGCGGTCACGAAAGTCAACTGACCGGGCTCTATGCTTGTAGTTTGCATCAATTCTTCAACGGCTGGCTCCAGAATATCGATGCCTATGATTCTGTTTTGCGCCTTGGCAAATACTTCAATTTGGATGTTTGCAATTATTAATGACTCCTCCCCGTACGACTTCACGCGCACGATCTACGCCTCATTGTCGCGTCCTTCTTCTGGTCTGAGATCGCATGTCACGTATCGCTTTTTGTAGTGTCATGGCCATGTGACTACCTAAGGTCATCGGTATACCCTCTTTCGTACTATACGGCTTCTGATCTTTCCGTGTTTGAAACATGGTCGCATCGGAATCTTCATCTGAATCTCTTTAAAGCGTTTTTAAAGCGTTGACACGTTCCTTATTTCATCACAAACTTTTTTGAGTGTAACTCGAATATTTCGTTACATTCCGATTGTTCTAGTTCAAAATCGTGATCAGTTTTTCCACGTGGTTGTTCATTAAACCAGCTGAACTTTCTTCTCGAATAACTCGATAAGTATTCTTATCTCCCGTGCGATGAGCGATACGCACTCTGTAGCTCCCTCATCGCCTGCCTCGTCCACTTCTACCCTGATAACATCCGCCACGCCGTCACCAGAGTCGAAGATTATTTCCCTGGAACCTATTGAGGTATCCGAAGACGACAAAGCTGAGGCCCTTCGGCTGAAGGCAGAAGCAAACAAAGCTTTTACAAGTACGTTCTCCCTTCTGATGTCTCATTATTGACGATTGTTGAAGTTGACCCTCCGTTTTTCTCAACTCCGTGTCACACGACTCCGTTTAGGCCACGACTTTCCTACTGCCGCAAAATTCTACACTGCAGCTATCGAGAAAAATCCGAATGAGCCGACGTTATGGTGTAACAGGGCCTACACACGGATGAAATTGGAGGAGTATGGCTATGCGCTATCTGATGCGAGTACGTTCTCTCTATTGGTTAATCACGGCCATGACTGACGACCGCGAATAGCACAGGCGATTCAGCTTGATCCGCGATATGCGAAAGCATTCTATCGGTTTGCAATACTAAGATATCAATGCTACGCCTTCTAACGCAATCTACACAACAGTCGGGCCACATGCTATATGCAGGTCCTTAAATATTCAGCTGCGGTTGTCGACTTTAAAAAAGTCCTGGCACTAGAACCTAAAAATGATTCTGTCAGAGCGCAATTGGTATCAACGCAGAAGCTAATCCGAAAGATAGAGTTTGAAAAGGTGTGTATAGTGTTATTTTTTCATGTCGCTGTAAACATCGCCTGTGATTAACAGCCTTGTTGCACAGGCTATTGAAATGGAAGAAGAAAAGAGTCCTATTGAGAGATGTTGTGAAATTATTGCAGAAGGTTTGCATCACGTTTTTGTCGCAAGTTGATCTAGTTGACGCGAATGAATGAATTACAGGCGGCTGCAGTGTGGACCAAAGTTACACTGGGCCACAACTTGATCAGGAAGATGGAAGATATAAAATTACGTATGATTTCATAAAGGCTATGATTCAATGGTTTAAGGATGGAAAGACGTTGCCAAAACGATACGTTTGGGAGATCGTTATTGGCGCATACGAACAATTTTCCAATTCAGACAGTCTTGTTAATGTTCAATTGGAGGATGGAGTTACGTGCGATGTTATCGGAGACGTACATGGTACGTTTGCTCTTGGCTAAAACTGTTGTTAGCCGGCCTCTGAAGGCCAACCTTATCAGGTCAATTTTACGACATGCTTCACCTCTTCTCTCTGACGGGGGAGCCGAATGAGAAACACTATCTACTAATGAATGGTGATCTAGTAGATCGGGGATCTTGGTCAATTGAAGTCATCTTAACTGCATTTGCTTTTAAATGTGTGTATGTTTGCTTGACCCCTATCAAGACTAACGAATATCATTCAGGGCTCTATCCAAACTATATGTTTATTAATAGAGGCAACCACGAAACGAAAGACATGAATCGTGCTTATGGTTTTGAGGGTGAAACGAAGCACAAGCATGGCGAACAATCATATAAGGTCCGTGGCTGTTTAGGCCTGTGACTATTTGACTCAGCAGAGAACAGCTGTTCGCTCATGTCTTCACTGCACGTCAGTATATAGCTCAAACTACCCGCTGTATCCAAGCTGACCATTGTATTGTACACTTAGTTCCTCTCGCAACCCTAGTGTCTGCTACTAAGACACCATCGTCACAAGGTCAGCCTGGTGCGATCTTATCTCCGCAAGGGGTAAAGCGTTATTTTGTCGTACACGGCGGGCTATTTAGCGAAGATGGGGTTACGCTAGAGGATATCCGGAAAATCGACAGAATCGGCCGGCAACCTGGCCAAGAAGGTCTCATGTGTCAGTACCTAATGAAAACAGAATGTGTGCTTAGCTAACTGTCTTTTGCAGGCGAAGTAAGCCCTTCGTTCGTAATCATGGTCGAGGTATCGGAGGATACCAACTAATTTATACGACCTAGTTACTTTGGACTGATCCCCAAGACGAACCTGGACGTGGGCCAAGTAAACGCGTAGGTGGTGCCTCATTCACTCGTCTTGCCTATTGATATGTCATAAGGTGTCGGCATTGGTTTTGGGCCTGATATAACCAAGAAATGGTGTACTTTGAATGCTGTTACAGGCGTCATCCGGAGTCACGAAGTACGCCAAGGTATGACCAACTTGTTGTCGCTTCCATACGCGAACTGAGGGATCTTTAACAGACGGGTACCAGATAGAACATAATGGTCTCTGTACCACTGTAAACATTAGTCCTTACAAATGTCTTCAAAGGACTCACGTTTCACTCACAGGTATTTTCGGCACCCAACTATGTCGATCAAGGTGGCAACAAGGGCGCATTCGTAAATGACTTGTCTATCCCTAACTCATGTAATGCTTGACAGTTTCCTTCCAGATTCGTATCGACAGTGCTGGGGACCAAAAATATTTCCAATTTGAAGCACAACCCCATCCACCATTGAAGCCAATGGCATATGTCCAGGGTGGACTTGGGAGCATGTTTATGTGATCGTGACAATTGGCGGCAATAACGATCTTAGCGGATTTTAGGGCTACATATCACTGCAATGCAGAGAGATCTTACTATTGTATAGGTAGATATGGATTATGTAATCGACCATAACCCAGAAAATCGTGTGAACATTACACTTGAGTTGTTGGAGGACACTACGATTCTGTTCACCTCGGGCTCTGTGCTAACAAAGGACGAACAATACGCAAAACTCGATGGATAGAACGAAATCCAGGCTGGCTGCCTTTTTCGACAAAGGCGAAGAAGAATCTTCGTTCACAGTGCGATGGATAGAATTACTTCCCCTTCGCTCTTTCCACTTACCAACCGTTACCTATACACCAGCAAAAGCCGGTCGACGATGCTAAACTTTCCCAATATGCATCAGGTACAGTTCGCAAATCCCGCAGAGAGAAGGATCAGGAGGCTGCGGAGGCTAAGAAGCGAGAGGAAGAGGCGAACGCTGCTAAGGCGTATGCAGAGTTCATTGACGCGTTTGAAGGACAAGATGCCACAAAAAAGGCGGCTGGACCAAGCTTCATCAAGTCTTCTACAGAATCCAAGGCCGCGTACTCCCAGGGATCATCTTTAGAAAAGTCGCATGCTGGTTCGGCGATGGACCGGGTCTGTCCTGCCAATGCCTCTTGATACATCGTCACTCACTTCAATCGTAGTCCCCGTCGCCTCTTCCCAGCAATGCACCGAAACCAAAAGGAAAACGAGCCATGGATGCATTCTTAGAAGAAATTAAGAAGTGCGTGACTTCCAAGTGTCCCGTTTATGTTATCAATAAGGACACAGAGAACAAGCCGAGCGCGAGGCAAAATTCGCTCGACAAGGTGATTTTCTCTCTTTGAACTGTACGAAGGATAACTGACCATCCTTCCAGCACACGGCCATGGCCGGTCGATTACAGCACTTGCTGGTATGCTACCAATTACATCTCACATTGTTTCTTTAAAAATTTCTCCCACAGCTTATGAGGGCCAAAGTGGCAGCAAGGACCGAGGAGATCCGCAAGTGCGTCTTCAAGTGCACTGTCGAAACGCAACTGAATACATTGCTAGACATCGAATGTTTTTGTTGCAAACCTGCCATCTCACGTCACTGAACAAATATTGGGAAACTTTTTCGCCCGCGCTGGCCCTGTAGGCTCCGTAAGTGGTACCATCTGTTGACGAGAAACGTGCATAAAACTCTCTCAGGTTAAAGTCATGTGGCCACGAACGGATGGTTCAGTAGGGCCAGGTGCTGATATGACTGCCTCCCGCAGATCAAAGAATACTGGTCTAAGTGGATTTGTTTCATTTATGAAAAGGAAAGATGCAGAGCGTGCGCTTCGTGAATTTGACGGTTTTGATTGGGGCGGATCGATTCTACGAGTTGGGTGGAGTAAAGCTGTCCCAGTTGCAGCAAAACCACTTTATGGTTAGCTGAAAAGAATTACAGGGCGTTTACGATTACTAACGAGTCGTTTCTCTGTAGTCACGGAAACAAGCAAGTCCAGAAACTGGAGCTCAAGCCGAAGTCGAAGTCGTTCTCGAGAGAGAAGGCGCTCTCGTTCTCCAAGACGCAGGACCAGGGCCCGCTCGTACAGTTCATCAAGGAGTCGTTCGCGATCACCCCGCTCCCGAAGGACGCCCAAATCACGTCGAAGCCGTTCACCCCGCAGGCGTTATTCGCAAAGTCCATCAAGCCGCGGTCATATGGAGGAAGAGGAGGTAGTAACAGACACCTTCATCCGTGCTGTTGCAGCCGAGGTAAAAGGCCATGATGCGAAATACGAAGAAACATTGCGGGAGTGGGAACAAAATAATCCAAAATATACTTTTCTTCTACACAGGAATGTAAGTCAGGCATTTCTAACGCTTTTAGCGCGTGTTTTTGACTAGCTCCAGCATCGCCGCCATGCCTTTTATCGTGGTCTTGTCGAGTCCGGGCAATCCTTGGAGCCAGAATTTGACGATGAAGCAAGTTGATCATCCTATAACAATATCCTCCATTCTAACCTGCTCTTTTATAGGGTTATAACTCTATTTACTCCACAGATTCTGCTGAAGAATCTGAAAGAGAAAGAGTACGGAAAGTCCAGCTTGGCCGACTAGCACGAAGGAGATTTGAATCAATGTTGCGTGCCCTGTCAGGAAAGAGAGGAGAAATTGCCCGTTGCATGGCTTTCTGCCTCGAACATGCTGAAGCTGCTCACGAGGTCTGCTCTCGTATCGCTCATTATTTTTTTGCCAGTCATTAATGCTAAATCTACCGTAGGTCGCGGATATCATTGTCGCATCTCTCCTCGTGGACGGCACAGCAGTACCTCGAAAAATGGCCCGCCTTCATTTGATCTGCGACATCCTTCACAACTCTGCCGCCACCGTACCTAGTGCTTGGAAATTCCGCCTGGAGTTCCAATCCCGGCTTGGAATTGTCTTTGATCATCTAGCAAACATCTATCACTCTTTCCCCGGGCGGATTACCGCAGAGACATTTAAAAAGCAAATCACGGCAGTGGTGGATATATGGGAGGATTGGATAGTCTTTCCACCTGATTTTACACTGGAACTGAGGCAACGTCTCGATGGCGTGCCAAAGGAGGCACCGGCTGTCGAGACGACGACTGCGGAGACGGCTTCAAAGAACGAGGCCTACGCCTCCCGCTTCAAAGCTAGCACATTCAAACTTGCGGCATCGCAAGATGGTACGACAGTCTTACCAGAGGACGGAGAACCTATGGATGTAGCAAGTGATGTTGATGGCGAACCTGTGGATGACGTCGATGGCGAACCAGTCAATGATGTCGATGGTGCACCGCTGGGTGATGATGTGGATGGCAGCACGCAAGTGCAAAATGACATTGACGGGGAGCCGATGGACGATATTGACGGTGCTCCAATTGACGATGATAATGTTGATGGTATTCCCTTGGATGAAGAAGATATTGATGGTCAACCACTTGCTTAATATATATAGTCATGTCATTTTGTTGGTTTGTTATCACAGTATGAGAATTTATGCTTTAGCGTCCTTGTTGAAATTGAGATTTGATAGATGCACAATACATGTTAATCCCTATAAGTGATGGCTAAGACCAATTAATCCTGATTACGACGAGAACGACCCGGGTTTGATGCTATTTTTACAATGGCATCCTTTGCGGCTTTAATAGCCGACTCAGAACCTTGCAGTGCAAATCAATACCGTGTCTAAACTAGTCTCGACTGAAAACTTACCAATGATGACGATTGTGTTGTCTTCCCTGCCGACAGTGATGTCGGCGCCAGTCTCAGCGCGCAAGCGCGCCACATTGGCACCCTTTGTACCAACGATTCTGGGGAAAACAGACCTATCTGGCAAGGTAAGGAATCCGACATGCGACATGCCCTGGGCGTGTTCAACGGCTTCCTTGATGAGATTCTGTGCCCGCTCCAGACCAGCTTGATCGCGGGCTTTAAGGGTCCAAGTCGAATCACCTTCTTCTGCGTCCTGATAGTTCAACACGACTTCCCAATGAGTCTTAGATGCAGACTCCTCCTCAGCCTCGTCAATGCGAGCAGTAGGTGCTGAAGGCGAAGACGGTTTAGTGGGTACAGCCGGCTTGGATGGCTGATGTGATTGATCGACTTGAACACCGAATGAACGCAAGGTGCGGAAAAAGTTCCCTTGTTGGGAAATGGCGTGGTGGAATTTCAGTGGCACAACCATGGTCTCAGTGATACTCGCTTGCGTCGCAGGTTTGACTGACTCCTGAACTGGGGATGAGCTAGTTTTACATGACACAAGATCAAAATCATCTACCTTGAGCTCTTCAATCGTTGCTTCAACCGCTGCACGAGAACCAGACACCTTGACGATGTTCGCCGCGTCTGACTCTGCCAGATCAGCAATGTTTTCTGGTTCGCCAACCTGATTATAGGAGCGAGAACCGGAAAACTGGATCTGAACATCTCGCTTCGACTGCAATTCATTCAAATGTTGACCGCCACGACCAATGAGTGCACGGTGGTGAGAAACGGGGATGTCAACACCAAGGATGACACGATCACGGAGAGTAACCACGAGTTTTTCGAGCTCTGCCTTTAGCTTGTTGACCAGTTTGGGTTCACCGCGGAGTTTAACCTCATCAGAAGCATCACCTTGACGAGGGCTGCTCTATAATTAGTGGTGTTGAATGGTTTTGACAGAAGATGCTTACAATCGGATGAGGCTCGCTTGTATCCTGGCATCTGAAGGGCCACCACAACGTAAGACTAGATCCCTGAGGCCTTGACCACCGGCACCGATCAAAGTGCGATGATACTTGCTCTCGACTACGACCGAGGCAGTGGTTTCTTCAGCAACCTGATCTGCAATGGCAAGGATCGCCGCTTTCGCCGCATTGATGGCCTTCTTGGTACCGCGAACAGTGATGGTGGTGAGAGCACCACCGTCCTCTGACGATTTCTCGATATCAATCGCAGCCTCAGTTGTATCCTTGATCTCGTTGATCGATGCACCACCTCTGCCTAGGATACGAGCAACCGAACGAGTAGGCACCGTGAATTTGAGGATGTTGTTTGACTCTTTCTCGAATTCAAAAGCCTACAAGGCCATAATCAGTATTAGCACCATCGGACTGACAAGAAGAAGACAAACCTCAAGAAGCTCAGACTTGGCACCAGCAACACCCTTCTTTCCACCTTTGATCAGAACCTCGTCTGCCTTGAGTGGCTCCCGTGTTTTGCCCTCTCCGTTTTCAGATGAATGGCGGGGGAAAGTAATTTTTACCGAGTACTTTTCCTCAAGTCGGATAGCGTACTTGCCACTCTGACCGATGAGCGATGAATGGTACTGGCTGGGAATCTTGAGGACTTCTGAAGTTTCATCCGCCTGTAAAAACAGTATGGCATGAGTGTCACATGGAAAGGTTTGAAAGTTTACTAACCAATCTTTCAACCTGACTCAAGATCCGCCTTTTAGCCTCTTCAACATTCTCCAGACGTCCAGTGATCTAGAAGACCAATTTAGTAAGCTTCGGCCTATGCAAAGCAATTCCATACCTTGATTCTGGACTTTTGGTGTACCGCCTTCTTCTTCTTCTCCTTCTCCTTCTCATCGACATCATCAGAAACATCAACTTTGACTCCGAGCTGCTCGCGTAATTTGTTGACTCCAGCACCGAGGGCACCAACAACACGTCCGACGTACTCCCTGTCGATGTCAAACTCAGTCGACTTGAGAAGAGATCAGATGATGGACCATTTAAGAAAGAAGGGAATCCATACATGGCTGTTATCAATTTCATCATTCTTTGCGTTCTCGACGATCTTGAGAATCTCTTTCACAGCCTGATCGACATCGGCACTAGCGCCGCGCACGAGGATGACGTCGACGGTTCCTGGGACACCAGCTTCTGCACCGACCTTGATTGAGAGCGTCTTGTCTTCACCGATAATCCTAGACGTAAAAATATAACCATCAGGCACCTTTGCCATGAGGTAGCTAGTAACTTACGCATTCAACGTGGTACCGCCCTGACCGACGACGGCGTCGTGCCACCGAGCCTCAACGGAGACCTTCTCGCTCTTGACATCACCAGCGTCCTTGGCCAGCTTTAAAATCTCCTTTTCGACATCATCAAGATGCTTCTGCTTATCATCGGGCGAGGACGACGCTGAAGCAGTAGATGGATCATAAACCAAGACAACCGTGGACTGTTCCAGAGCCTCGTTCGGGAAGATAACCATAATATTGTGAGTGTCGTGGAGCTGCTTCAACCTGGACTTTTTAATCAGAAAGGACAAGAAGAAACGGTCTGAACTCACTTCTTGGCATTTTTACCCATGATGACACGGTGCAGAAGCCAATCAACAGAGACAGACCTGGTTGCGCCGATGAGTTTACCAATGAGTTCCGAAATTTGCCTGACAACACCATCCACAGCAGACTTCTCCCCAACAAGGTCAATGTTCAGGTTGTTGAGCTTCTCCACGTCGGCAGGAGTCGGGAAAAAGATTTCCACGCCGGGGTGAGCGGTTCTCAGGGTTTTCTCATAGTGGATACGGAGCATATATGCCAGGATTTGTCTCGAGGTAGCAATGGGACCAGGGAGGGGAAACTCGTGAATGTACTGGGAGTTTGCACTTTCCATAACAACGCCCAGTCCGGCAGGCAAGTCGCTCCCATGTCCCCAGACTGTAACCTCCTCGCTGGGTTCGTCGTGGTTAACTACAATGACAGCGCACTTGCTCTTGGCCAAGATTGCATCCGCCGCCTTGCCAGTAAGGAGACGATGCTGACGCTTGGGCAGGGAAATCTTGACAGAGGTAAGATTGGTGCTAAATGCATCGACCGCAGACCTGATGACTTCAATAACACGAACGACGGCTTCGCGGTCTCCACTGACAGTGATTTCGCGAGCGGCACGATTTAAAGCCAAGTTTACATTTCCACCCTCTGCAGCAGCCTCAAAAGTTGGCTTCCTTAGAGCGACGAACGGAAGAACGTGGGCCGGGATATCACGAACACGTTGAGTGGACTTGGAAGTCTTGGAAGCAATAATCTGATTGAGAAGATCCTGGGCTTCGATAGCAAGAGGATGGGGACCGGTGAGAGTGACAGGGACGGTGGGTTCGTCATCGTCATCCAAAGACAAAGGTGTTGCACTGCCGGAAATGGAGCCATTCGCGTGACCGTTGGAGATTGCAAGCGAGTCTTTCGGAGGGATATCGACCCTGACACTAGTTTGGTCACGGATTTGCTTGAGAGTTGCACCTATTCAGCGTCAGTGCGGTTTACTGGATGTTGAGCACTAGCTTTGCTACCTTTTGGACCAATGATAGACGCAATGGTGGAGGCCGGGGCGTGGATAGTCAGGGTGACCTAGCGACAGGCATGTCAGCTAAGAGATGACGGTGGATGAGGAATGGTGGTACCGTGGGACTGAGAAGAGCCATGAGACTGCGCTTGGCTTTGTCGAGCTCTTTTTGGGCCTCAGCCTTGATGTGGAAGGTAGTCTGGCGAGTCCTCTGGTTTGCCGAAGCCTCGATTTTGACCTTGTATTTAGCCTGGACTTGCCTCATGATGTCAGACAGAGTAGCAGGTTTTCCATCTTTGCCCGTGTTGGACAAGTCGAGCGCAGGAAGAGTGAAAGTGTCTGCAAAGACCTGGACCTTGAGAGCAGTAGACTTGATACGAGGGCCATTTGCCGAGCCCCAGGCCGACTTGGGGGCAGCAGAGACGACGGGTACAGAAGACGCGAGTGCAGGAAAGGCAGACTGAGAATTGGTGTCGACTTGAGAGGGAGCGGGAGCCTGGGCCTTGGAGGGCCTGGGAGTCGGGTCAGGCAGGGACGGGAACGGGTCGGGAGCGCCTTCGAGTTGGTGTCTCCTCTGTGACGGGGATGAGTGAGAGCGCGGAGACTGGGAAAGGGACAAACCTGGAGGTCGGCAGCAGAGAGAGCCATGATTGTCCGAGAACGATGAGCCTGTGACGGGAAAGACCAATAATTTGAACAACTGCCGATCAAGAAACTTTACTTTATACTTACGTGAGACCCTTACGACGTGGCATCATCACAATCTAATAAAGCCCTCCCCCGTCACATGATTCCTAGATCATTGCTCGAGACGTGTTCGCGCCAGAAGCGGCGTCGTACTCTGCCCTACCATGAAGTCCGCTCTCCAGGCATGTCTCTTCCCACTCCTCCTCCACGTTCTGCCGCCACACGTCCTTGCCTCCTCGTTGTCAGATACACTTGTCCGCAAAGGAATCCATGACGTCCTCGATCACCAGCTCGTAAAGCACTCAGAATGCAAAAACTACAAGGTGTGGCCAGCCCAGTCCTCCCTGCTCCGCGACCCCTGTTCGACCGTCTCTCTAGCCCACAGGCCCGATAGAGACCACGTTCTGTGACTACGAGACCCTGGAAAGCGTCAACGATGAACTTTTCAGCACCCTTTCTGAACTCGTACAGCTGCCCTTTTTCAAATATTTCCAGGTCCGTCGGAACCCACCCTCCTATTGCACACCGGTCATGACGCAATGCATCAGGTCGATCTCTATCGGGAATGTCCCTTTTGGAACGAATATGGATCCTGTATGGACCCAGGGTGCGCTATCACAACTGTGGACGAGGTGAACATTCAGTGGCCATGATTAGCTATCGCATTCCTCAATTGCTTATCAATAGAGTGATGTCCCGGAGAAATGGCGATCAACGACCTTGAGTAAACTAGAAGCATCTTCTATGGAAAAAGTATGCGGTCAAAGCATTTGTCATGTGCTGTATTGACATTTTCTAGCGCCATGAGTTGCCCGGCTGTTATTACCGAGACTCGGATTTCTGCTTCTTGGACGATAATACAGGCGAGTCACAATCCTTCATTATACATCGCTTCCTCAACCTGAAGTAGACGGCGACTATTTTGATCTTTCCCTTGTACCCGAACGTTATACTGGCTATTCCGGACCTAATGCACACCGGATATGGCGATCGATATACAATGAGAATTGCTTCGGACTCTCTGAAATGAGTCTCATGGGTGGGAAGTCACCGGCTCTGGTTTCTCTCCCAGACTCCATGTCCGAGGCTTTTGGTGACGATGATCGCGAGATAGATCATGCGGAGCATTGTCTGGAAAAACGGGTTTATTACAAAGTCATCTCAGGTATGTTTCTAAATTTGTCGCACACCGTAGCGCTCACGAGAAAACCAGGTCTGCATGCGTCTATATCCACGCACATTTGTTTGGAATTTCTCAACCAGACTACTGGAGAATGGGTATCAACTTTTACACTCCACCATTGTGCAGAGCTGATGTTTCCAGGCTCCCAATTTGCAATGTTTCGTCGAAAAGGTGGCATCGCATCCGGAACGTTTGCAATATATCTATTTCAACACTGTCCTCTTGCTTCGCGCCGTTTCTCGCTTGGGACCTTACCTCGCGGCATACGACTACTGCTCGACGGGAACTCATGAGGACGATCAAACTACACTTGACAAAATCAACAAGGTCGTAAACATTGCACATAACATCGGCAGATTCGACGAGACGGTCTTGTTTAGAGGACAAAATGCTAATGTGATTTGATCTATTCTCGCTGTGAAAATCAATCTGCTTATCTGTCATCATAGGTACTGAAAGAAGAATTCAAGGCTCACTTCCGGAACGTGAGCCGAATCATGGATTGCGTGGGATGCGACAAGTGTCGTCTATGGGGAAAAGTGCAAACTACAGGATTGGCTACGGCGTTGAAAATTTTGTTTGAGCTCGACGAAAAAACTCTTGAGTAAGTGTCCGTCCATGTCTGGAAAGTCAGGCTAAATAAATTATTTCAGCCCATATTCTAATTCTAACCTCCTGCAGCGCTCCGAAGTTGTCGCGCTGGTCAATACTCTGCAGCGATTCACCGAAAGCCTAGAAGCTGTCAACAACTTCCGTAACATGTGGTCCTCCATGAGTACCGAAGATTCAGAAGATCTCATCACCAAAAGTGAACAGGCAACCACAGCAAAGGTCGGTCATTACTCGACACGTTGAGTGATTTTCAACTGACAAGTACCCAGCCACATCCATCTCCCCGGGTCGGACATGATCGCATTGAGGAGGCCCAACTCCGAACAACGTCCTTGTTTCGTGTTTGTCAAAACTGGACGACGGAATGTCTCCGTTATCTCCTAGAAAGTTTCTACTGTGCATTTAATGCCTTGCTGTCGATATTCAAGTCGTCTGGAAAGGAGAAAGGGCCTGGAGCCACACATGGGGAGCTATGACTCCGCCTGGGAAAAAAAACACAATGTACCCATATTGTATCTACGTAACATACCATCTCGTACATAACTTACATAATGAAGCTCGAAGAAAGCTCAGGTGTCTCAAAAGTCAAAGTTGACAGCTTTGTTTCTCACATCCTCTCCCAGCTTTCATGCCGTCGTCGGTCACGACAGGCTGAAGGCGTTGTCACACTTTCTAAGCTATGATCATACTAGATGCCGAGGAGCAAGAGCCTTCCAAACAACTTTTCTGGAGGGGGTCAACGCTGCGTTTCCCGGAGAAAGCTGTATCCCGATCAGACTCCCCTCTTCCTGACTACGAAACTTCTGAAGCCCATCAAAAGCTCATCGCTAAAGAGCTTTCGGCCAAATCCAAACGCATCGAACCGAGGCTGTGGCGGGCGATTCTATATGCGTTAGGGATATATGTCTTACTCACAATTGTAATTGGGGTCCCAATCATCGTCGTGGTGCGTTTTCATACCATTGGCGCGTGCGGGGCTGCTTAAGCTGTTCGATTCAGAAAAGACGTCAATCGCATAGTGTGCCAGTGGACTATGGAGGAGATAACGACGATCCCAACGAAATAAACCCGAACAATTCAAATCCCAACATCTGGTCCGTTGTTGAATCTACACAGTGCGAATGGGACCGCTCTGAATTAGTCAACTCATCATCCTTTTCTGCTTAGTACGTTTTCCTCGTCATCGTCTAGTTCACAATTCTGAGTTTTGTAGCGCTGAACAAAATCTCACTTACGCTGGTTCATTCTACATTCGGTCTAATCTTTCTGAAGCCTCCTCGAATACCACACATGCAATAGGCAATCTTACAGTCGATCTCAATCCGGACCCTTCGGTCGCCAAAGTCCGTTTCACAGTAGCTGTCGAAGCTTCATCTAATGATCTCCTTCGACACACTGTTACCTGCTTCATCAATTCAAGAAATACCAGAGGGCTTTCGATATTTGTATGTTCCTTTCCGTCCCGCTTCATCTCCTATTTTCAACGGATCTCTCCTAGGCGACTCGGAAATTACAAGATTTAGACTTTGTCAAAGTGGATATCAAGATGTTATTCCCTCAGAACACATCGTCAACCATACTCGACGACTTTGTCACTGACCTTCCGTGGTTTTCGCATACGTTTGGAGACTTGCGAAACCATACGATCAAGAACATCAACCTTTCGGGTGCTCGTCTTAATATGACTGCAGGTGTATGTTTCCATACCTTTGTTCAGAGTGATTCATGAGTCTCATCAGAGCCGTAGTTTCTGAAAGGCTACGTAATTTCTGTGAAGAATGCTTATGCGTCTATCGTGGGTGGCTTTCATGCGACCTCTTCGTTGGCCTTGGATGGTATTAAAGGGTTCGTCCCTATCACAACTTTTTCCGTCGCTCACTGATTCACTTGCGCTACATTTTTAGAGATATTCATGCGAATATCACTTTGGAACAGCTTTATTCATCGAAAAGCTCGACCTCATTATTTTTAGATACAGGTGATGGGTAGGTTCTATTCCACCAGCTGGCTCGGCATCCATTCACTCTAGTTCTATTGCAGTTCAATTGACGCTAATGTTACCCTTGCCGCGCCCTTTAAAGCTCCGCTTGTATCACCAACTTTCCCCTTCACTGCGGATGTACAGACATTCAATGGACCTGTTGCATTCCATGCCGATTATACAAATTCAACGCCTCCCACACCTCTGCGACTTACAGTCACGAATACCGATGGGGAGACTGATGTCTCGCTAGGCAGAAAGTTTGAAGGAAACTTTAGTGTGCAAAGTAAACTGGGAGGCGTGAATGTGCAAAAACCTTTTCATATCTCCTCGTCATTAGATCCCCTCGGCAAGCGACGACAGTATACCTCGCAAATGCAGCAGGAAAGCGATCATCTCGCGGTGGGCTGGGTGGGATGGGGGAAACCGAAGAATAATGGTTCTCAGGGGCAGGTAAAGGTATCTACATCTCTCAGTCCTATCACACTTCATCTAGGGACCTCGTAAGGACTATTCACAATGTTTTGTTGTACTATATACCCACATGTATACTTAACACATGTTCCATCCGCATTGGGCATGAATGTCATAACATATATTTTTACGCTATTCTATTGTCGCATAACATATTTTTACGCCCATTCTATCGTCGTCCGGATTGATCGCTCTCGCTCATGAGGAGATACCGGACGGGACGGCTGAATGATGTTGCCCCACGGGAGCCGAATTGCGTGATATTGAACCATCGCAATCGCACGTCATCCTTTATACATTATGTGTGTTCTCTTACAAAAATGCCGGGGTTGTTTTTCCAGAAATCATTTTTTTGTTTTTTCTCCTCTGATTCCTCTCATTTCTCATACGAATCAATGGCGAACGCACCCCATGGTGGTATACTCAAGGTCGGTTGGTGTTGCGATGGAAGAGTGTTCTCGCCCCCCCCCCTCTGACGATTCTCATTTGCGTACTCTAGGACCTCGTAGCGAGGGACGAAAACATTTCTGCGGAACTTAGAGAGGAATCACATAGACTTCCTGATATCGTCCTCACCGAGGTGAGCTTTTTTTGTTTGAGATAGGAGTAATGAACCGATCGTTTCAAACGTTCAGCGCCAACTGTGCGACCTCGAGTTGATCACCAATGGTGGTTTCAGCCCTCTAGAAGGGTTCATGAACGAGGGTGATTACAAGAGGTATGGCTTCGGCTTTTTCCAAACACATGTGGAACGATCACGTTGATTGGGACGCTGTTCTGTAGTGTTGTCGAGTCTTTGAGGCTTGAGGATGGCACATTGTTCCCTATGCCTATTACACTTGATGTTTCCCGTGAGACCGTGGCAGAACTATCAATAGTCCCCGGCTCGAGGGTCACGCTTCGTGACCCACGCGATGACGAACCTTTGGCTATCATCACGGGTTAGTTCGATTCATGGGGTTTCTTGTATAAAGGTGAAGAATGACGTTTTGTGTTTTGTAGTGCAGGATATCTACCAGCCCGACAAGGTCAAGGAGGCTATCAATGTTTTGGGTGCAGATGACCCAGCACATCCATCCGTGGCGTACCTGCGTAACCGTGTGAAGGATCTATACATTGGTGGGAAACTTCAAGCAATTCAGGCGCCTTCACATTATGATTATGTTGCCCTCCGCTGTTCGTCTTTTCTCGTTTTTTGGGGTTCTGAGGACTTATTCCCGTAGACACACCCTCTCAACTTCGTGCCCACTTTAAAAAATTGTCATGGAGAAAAGTCGTCGCGTTCCAGACGCGTAATCCCATGCATCGTGCTCACCGCGAGCTCACTGTTCGTGCAGCCCGACAGCGCCAAGCGGTGAGTTTCAACTGTTCAGAGTCGCTTTCATTGATCTCATGACCTGAACTGGGATTTATAGAATGTCCTTATCCACCCTGTTGTTGGCTTGACAAAGCCTGGTGATGTAGACCATTACACCCGTGTCCGTGTTTACGAGGCGATAATGGCAAAATACCCCAACGGCATGGGACATCTTGCTCTCCTTCCTCTCGTGAGTTGATAGCAAATCTCATGGCTTTTTTGTATATTGACGGACGTTCCCAGGCGATGCGTATGGCTGGACCAAGAGAGGCGGTCTGGCACGCGATTATCCGCAAAAACTACGGGGCCACCCACTTTATTGTTGGACGGGATCATGCAGGACCTGGTAAAAACTCGCAAGGAAAGGACTTCTATGGACCATATGACGCCCAAGACCTTGTTACAAAGTATCACACCGAGCTTCAGATAGAAATGGTGCCCTTCCAGCAAATGACTTACCTTCCATCGTCGGACGAGTACCAGCCCGTGGACGAAGTCCCAAAGGGTGTGCAGACACTAGACATTTCTGGGACTGAACTCCGAAGACGTCTGAGGACGGGCGCTCCCATCCCAGACTGGTTCAGCTACGAGTGAGTTTGGGGTGTGATTGCCAAGGCCGTGACACTGATTCAGTGGACTTTAGTTCTGTGGTCAAAGTCCTTCGCGAAAGCTACCCGCCTCGCAACAAGCAGGGATTCGTCCTGCTTCTTTCTGGCTTGCACAACTCTGGCAAGGACAGTATTGCCAAGGCTCTCCAGATGACGTTTAACCAACAAGGCGGACGCAGTGTGTCCCTGCTCTTGGGCGAGACTGTTCGTCACGAGCTTTCTCCAGGTAAGAATACAAGGTCGTGCGATGATGTGGATGCTAAACGTATGACATGAGAACTTGGGTACTCGCGAGAAGACCGAATGCTCAATGCACAACGGCTAGGATTCGTCGCTGCCGAGCTCAGTCGGGCGGGTGCAGCGGTCATCGCGACACCAGTTGCGCCGTACGAGCAGCTGCGGGAGAACATGAGGGACAACGTGCTCCAAAATGGCGGGGCGGGGGCCAACTTTTTCCTGATCCACGTGGGGACGCCCTTGGCGTACTGCGAAAAAACTGATCGACGGGGCCTGTATGCCAAGGCGCGACGGGGAGAAATCAAGGGATTCACCGGGGTGGATGACGTGTATGAGACGCCGTCGAACGCAGACCTCACTGTCGACGTGACACAGCAGAGCATCCCCGAGATTGTGCACAGTAAGTGTCGTGCTGGATGACAGACGCGGTGAGCTGAACGACGTTGCTAGGTATCGTGCTGCTGCTTGAGACGAATGGGTTGCTGTAGACTATAGACGTGTATTTGTGTAAATTAGGATTTGGACTGGCAGACTGCGTGTCCGCATCTGGATGTCAGCCTCTGCGGGTGGTGCTATAAAGCGAGAGGCGTTGGGTCGAGTCCGCCACATTGTACATTATTAACAACAAAACTATGACATCCTATGCGTGTATTCTGTCGACTATTCTGCTCTCCATGTGGGCAGCGCAAGGCGCGCCGTTGGGGATCGGTCACGTATGTACAATGATCGCGCGAGTGGGGGATACTGAATGTGTGTCTAGGACGGGGTTGTGGTGTTTCTGCTGGGCCTGCCGGTGTATGACGCGTGCGGCACGCTGCGCGAGCTCCGGGAGCAGAATGCGGGATGCGAGACGGAGATGCTGGAGTATATTTCGGGGGTGCTGACGGTAGAAGTAGCGTGTGATTAGCCGGTGATCGGATGTAGTCGGATGGAGTCGGAATGAAAGAGTAGAAAAGGCGGGCAGCGGGGCGAGACAGCATCGCCGGTTATGTTGAGAAAAGTTGCTGGAGTCCGTGTTCCCTCGCCCCGTCTTCTCCGCCAATCCCAGCCCGGCGCTCTCCGAACTCTTGCCTCGCGCTCCGTCGTGCCCAAGTTTGCCCGCGCCCCAGCCTCAGCCCCCGCGCCCGCCCTCGCCCCCGTCTACCGTCGTCACATGTCTGCCCACGCCGGCGAGTCCACGCTTCGTCCGGAGCCCGACAAGGTTCTCCAGGACATTGCCGACTATGTCCACAACTACCCCATCACCTCTGATCTCGCCTGGGAGACCGCCCGTCTCTGCCTCATCGACACCATCGGCTGCGGTCTCGAGGCCCTCCGCTTCCCCGAGTGCACCAAGCTCCTCGGTCCCGTCGTCGAGGGCACCGTCGTTCCCAACGGCACCCGTGTCCCCGGAACAAACTACCAGCTCGACCCCATCCGTGGCGCATTCAACATTGGCGCCACCATCCGCTGGCTCGACTTTAACGACTGCTTCTTGGCTGCCGAATGTGAGTTTTTCCCAAAATCATCCACCGCACGCGCTTATTCTCTCCAACTCAGGGGGTCATCCCTCCGACAACTTGGGTGCCATCCTCGCCGTCGCCGACCATCTCGCCCGCCAAGGACAGTCCCTCACTGTCCGCGACATCCTCGAGGCCATGATCAAGGCCCACGAGATCCAAGGCTCCCTTGCTCTCCTCAACTCCTTCAACAAGGTCGGCCTCGACCACGTCGTCCTCGTCAAGGTCGCCTCCACCGCTGTCGTCTCCAAGCTCCTTGGTCTCAGCCGCGACCAGACCGTCGACGCCGTCTCCCAGGCCTGGGTTGATGGCCAGTCTCTCCGCACATACCGCCATGCACCCAACACCGGCCCTCGCAAGTCCTGGGCTGCCGGTGACGCCAACTCGCGCGCCGTCAACCTCGCCTTGCTCGTCAAGAAGGGCGAAAAGGGTCTCCCATCCGTCCTCACTGCCAAGACCTGGGGCTTCTACGACGTTCTCTTCAAGGTAATCTATGCTCTCTGCGTATCTCTGCTTCTCTTAACTAACTTTTTTTTTACCCAGGGCAAGCCTTTCGAGTTCCAGATCCCCTACGGCTCCTACATCATGGAGAATGTCCTCTTCAAGATCTCCTACCCCGCCGAGTTCCACGCCCAGACCGCCGTCGAGGCTGCTCACATCGTCCACGCCAAGCTCAAGGAGCTCGGCAAGACCTCGGACGACATCAAGAGCGTCAGGATCCGCACCCAGGAGGCCGCCAAGAGGATCATCGACAAGCAAGGTCCTCTTGACAACTTTGCCGACCGCGAGTGAGTTTCTAAAAAAAAAGGCTACACACTTTTCGCAGCTGACTAAACCCCGTGTCCGTAGCCACGCCATCAACTACATGGTTGCCTACCCCCTCATCTTTGGTGAACTGACCTCGGAGAGCTAGTAAGTCGCACCAAAAGTCTCCTTCACGCGTTTGCTCAATCTGGTCACTACAAGCACTGACGCTTCAGCTGCTGATCCCCGCATCGATGCACTCCGTGCCAAGATTTACTGCGTCGAGGACACCCGCTTCAGCACCGAGTACCACGAGCCCTCCAAGCGTTCCATCGGAAACGCTCTCCTTGTTGAGCTCAACGATGGCACCGTCCTTGACGAGGTCGAGATCGAGTACCCCGTCGGCCACAAGCGCAGGAGGGCCGAGGGCACTCCCTTGTTGATCAACAAGTTCAAGAGGTCAGATAACCCCCGTTTACCTAGCCTCTAATTTGTACTCATGTCTTTTTTCCAGGCACATTTCTCATCACTTTGACGAGGCTCACCAAAAGAAGTATGTGCCTCTTTGTTTTCTTCAGAGCATTGACTCACCCAGATTTCCAGGATCTTGGACACCGTCTCCGACGCCGCGTCTCTGTCCAAGCTTCCCGTCGACAAGTTCACCGATCTCTTTGTCAAGGCTTAAAAATTTCATGGAGGTAGCAGACAAAAAACGAATTTAATATTCTACTCTACAGCAGATAGAATACGCGATTATTTAATAATAGACATCCACATGTCTTCATTTGTTCACAACCTTCTTGCGAGAACGCCATTTCTTCTTGACTGTTGCTTTTTCCGTCGCATTTTCCTTGTTTCCGTGATTGCCTGTTTCGACGGTGTTTGCCTTGAGGTCGTCAATGATGATTGTGTCTCTAGCAGGCGCTTCATGGTTACTATCATCACGTCGTGCACGTGGAGACGAGTCTTCCAATTCCTCTGCAACGGAAGACAGTCGTCGCTGTATCAGGCGTGTCATGGGAATGGATTGAATTCTTGGCCCTTGCAAAAGTCGAGTCTGGGTTACATTTGGTTGCTGCTGCAAAGCAGGAGAGTCCTGAGAGCGAGAGCTTGGAGGGAGCCGCTTGAGGATGAGAGACATGTCAATTGCTGAAGGTGGTCGTGCATAAGAGTTCTGTGGCAAAGTATTCATTCTCGAGCTAAAGCTTGGATCTGTGTAGTGAGGACTTGGCAAGTTGACGATGTTTTTGAGCTCGGTTCGGCAAGCCTCGGCAGGAAGGTCTCTTCTA
Organism: Termitomyces sp. T70a; assembly: GCA_017657195.1. NCBI lineage: Eukaryota > Fungi > Basidiomycota > Agaricomycetes > Agaricales > Lyophyllaceae > Termitomyces > Termitomyces sp. T70a. Next base: position 46,640 of record JAGGAT010000015.1, read on the forward strand.
CAACAATTGATCGACTGGCTAGAATTGAAGTTGGATGCAAATTCATGTTCATAATGAGGTTGGGGAGAAGCAGACGGCGGCGCAGCGGAAGAATCGAGAGAAACAGTCGGTGACCAAGTCGGTGACGAAAATTGCACACTGGGTAAAATAGTTTGCTGTCGCTCAGCGCGGTATCTTTGCGCAATTTCTATTGCTGAGAGTCTAGGGCCAGGAGTAATCTGAGATCCTGGTCGGGGTTCTACAAATATGCGAGGAGTCATGGAGGGAGAAGACCATTGGCGAGGAAGAGCAGATATGAAAGCAGGTGACGTCGATTCAGGTTTTCTCTTATGCTGTAAAGGGTTAATGCCTGGATTACTACCCACATAAGGAGTAAGCTTGTGGATATCAATTGGGGTGTCGTCCCATGCTCGTGCTTCATGTATGCTTTGAGGTCGAAATTCGGGAACGAGCGCAAAAGGTTGAGGTTGGGCACAAATATTCACGCGTTTCGAGTCCCACCTAACGTCCTTGTTGTCATTAAAGCGTTGGTAGATCGGATGAGGATTTCGCGTCAAATCATATTGAATTTGGTTTGGCGGCCCAGGTACTTGCGAGCCAACTATGGCAGTGTCCATTTCCGGAGAATTGGCCGATTGAGCTTCACAAACCGCGTTGGACTGCGTATCCTCGAGGTCGAGCCCCCATATCATTCGAGGGAGGTCAGCATCCTCAATGATGGTTCCTTCCGCACCCCTATACAAAAGCTAGTCAATGCAAAATAGAGCGTCCTGGTTTATCACTGGAAGCCTTACGATGGACACCTGGCATATGGTAGTGAGAGCGGCCCATGAAGAGCAGGAATAGGACGCGGGGGTGAATTTGCCCAAGTGATCCATCCTGGCGGTAATCAATGAGATTGCCAAACGAGAAATTCAAGACCGTCTAGTCACCTGCTTCGTCTTCTGCGTCACACGTCTTGCTAGACGACATGTTGCACTGACGAAGAAAAGCCTTAGAAACACGCGATTCATTACCAATAACAAGGACCGATTCTGGTGATGAAGGAGGAGACGGTGTCATGGGCATATCAGATGGTGGAAAACCACGAGCATCGGGGTGCATAGATCCTGTTCCTGAATGATAAGACGTGTCGAGGGATGAGTCCAGATATTCCACAGTCGATGATAAGTCATCTTGCGTCGAACCAGGTGATCTCATGCTTGGATTATTTCTCAGCTCATAACCGGGCAGGGATACCACACGAAGTGAGAGTCCATTGTCACCAGGTATACGCGTATTGTCAGACAAGCTCTTCAACGTAGCCGACTCAGGAAGCGAAACGACGCGTTTTCCTTGATTTTGTATTCGACTTGGGCGGTTACGGGGTAACTGCGCTGGCTTGGGTGCCCGATAAGGCTTCGATTGGATAGAAGAACCTGAGTCCAGACTCTGAGACAAACACATAGACTCCGAGTAGTTATATGCGGCATCAACTGGAGCACTCTCTTCATCGCTGTGATTAGCGGTGGAGGTTTCCTCGCCGCCGAGAATTGGTTTGAAGTCCTGGGCATGATACAGAGATGGATCTGGTGAAGGCGTCAACTGGTCGACCTGGAGGGTCTGAATTGCCTTTTCTACATATGTCTTCTCAAGAACTGCCATAAGAAGACCAGAGAGCAAGATAAGAGAGACAAAACACTGCGAAAACACGAAGTACAAGTCAAAGGTTTAACGAGAGAAGAGCCAGGCTACATAAACGTCACTGCATGCGGAGTCTGAACCTATTCTTTCTTCTTAAAGAAGGTCGATAACTTCGCCATGCCATTAACATTGGCCTTCTTCAGCTTCTCCACACCATGCGATCCTTTTGCGGACTTTCTCTTTTTATCTTCTCCTGTTGCAATTTGATTCTTCGTCTTCTTCCCACCTTTCGTACTGACTGGTATTGCTGCAGCAGCTTCGTCCATGGTTGTTTTGAGATGAGCATCTAGTGCAGTGAAACTAAACAGTCGCACATCAGCATGTCCAATGAGATGCATAGCAAGTAACTCACTCGTATGATTTCATCAACAAGCCACGAAGTTCTGGCGAGAGGTACTGGCCAAGTAGATCACATGCAGCTCGTAATCGGCCAACTTGAAAAGAGTAATAAAAATCAAAGCACTGCGAACACCAGACTCTCCATACCTTGAAGGAGGGCTTCTCTTCCATCTTCCATCAATCCATCCTTTGCCAAATTTCTTATAGTCGATCTTGATATCTCTAAAACTTCAGGTGCGGAGAGGCGTGTAGTCTTAGAACGAAGGTAGTCCAAAACCCTACTTTGTGACATGCGATAGACTACTATCTCGGGCGTTATTTCTTTGACGTCGCAGACGTTTTTCAAAGCATTCTTTGTGCACTGGAGGGATCCAAAACGTATGATGTCTCTTTGAAGGCCTGCACCGTCGTCACAATCTACGGGTATCGGGAGTCTGGTAGCTGCCTCTTCAAAAATGTCGTCGGCTTGTCGAAAGGTGCCTGTCGAGCCATCTGCCTGTCGTCAAACCTTAATGAAAGAACTTTGATACTCATGGACTGCGAGATTTACAGGCTGCACGGTTTGTAATATCGGGAGAAGAAGGAAGGCAGGATCAATGGGAGTCATAATCAAAAGTTTCCCGTCTATCAACGAATTAGGACGAAGACGAAACATAGGCCTGGGTATACTTGCCAGCAATCACCTCTTCTCCAAGAAACCAGGACCGCGAGTCTGGTGGCGATACTGCCTGAACCTCCATAATGTTACTCTTCTCATGGGAGGGCAAAAACAAACAAGGAATGCCTGAACACAATTTTCGATGAGAAGCAAGTCCATATCTTTAGCGTCTCAACCTTCACCAGTCCGAGGATGGGGTAGTCGGAGGAAAGATAACTTCGCATTATTGGACGCGTTCGTAGGTTCCAACGCGGTGGAAAGCGGATGGATGATATCTGGGCAGGTATAAGCATCTAAGCATGTGATAATACACTAGGACTCAATCCTACCGATGGGGAGGACAGCCAAATACGTAGCCATCGTAGTAAGTTCTCAAGGAAATAGTTGGACCATGGGTATGGGCACGTGAGGACGCGTTATTGTCCTCTGTGTATGGTTGTACGTCAACCCATGACATAAGTCTCCATCGAACCGGACTCGGGCCGAAACAACTCAAATTCCTTTCGCCACCTCCTTGTTTGCGACGATTATGGCGCCAGAACAAGCCCTTCAAACTGTAGTGCACAAACGTCGCAGGCTACAAGGAGCTTGCGATATATGCAAGCACAAGAAAAGTACCATCATGCCCTGAGTCACACAGCCGACAAGGCTAATTTCTTTTCCTAGTTCGATGTAATAACGCGGTGCTTTGCATCTTGCCCTCACTAATTTTTTTTCCAGGTGATTCCGCAAATATGCCTAACAATCGATGTTCCAACTGTATTGCTTTCAATGTTGATTGTACACATCATAATGTTCGGGTAAGTCGTCATAGGTATAATTGTCATTTCTGTGTTTGGGAAATAACAATATATAGAGACGTTCTGCGCCCTATAGTATTCCCTCCTCATCAAAGGATGGAAAGCTCTCCAGTGGAACATCTTCTGTGTCTCGGTCGACACCTTCTACAACTTTACACCCTCTTGTTCAGTCTATGGTCTCGTTGTCATCATCTACCAATTTCAGTACTCACCGCGCCTTCGCCGCCCTCTCTCAGCACATACTCAAACTTGAGCAAGAAATTTCGAACCTCAAACAAGTCAGTGCGAACACACCACCATCTTCTCGGGAGTCCTCTTTGGGTCCTGCAGGCATTAAAGTAGAGGATCCTCCTCCTATTATCTCGGAGAGTCCCTCGAACTCTGGTGACACAATACATCTTTCCAACCAGCTGAAAAGGTTGATCATCTCAAGTTCACAAGACCGACATTTTGGGTCTGGTAGTACTATGTCGCTACTTGGCGTTGCGTTACAAGTTGGGAAAGAGAAAAACCAAGTTCCAAAAGCCGATGATAATATGGGTTTTCGTCGGCCTCAGTTTTGGGCAATACACCCCGTGAGTGGTCTGCCGAACTATATACGTGTAGCTAACATGGCGTAGTGGGAGGATATATCAGAAGAAGAGACCGTGATTTACGAGTTTCCAGACGTGGAACTACTACATGAGTTGGTCGACCTGTATTTCGAGCGCGTTAACTCGCATTTCCCACTTCTACATCGACCGACTTTTGAGAAAACTTTAAAAGATGGGTTGCATCATACTAATCGTCATTTCGGTTCAACAGTTCTTGGTGTATGTGCTGTCGCGTCAAGGTACACTAATAACCAGAAGGTTCTCCTCGAAGGGATTGAGTCGTACCTGACTGCTGGCTGGAAATGGTATTCCCAAATTCGTCAGTGTTGGCGATCTACTGCCCGAATTCCTTCGCTGTACAGTGTACAATCAATTTGTGTACGTCGGTGACTATCTGCACTTGATTTTCAAGTGACATTTTCCAGCTTGCCATTCTGTATACACATGGTACATCTCAGCCTGAAGCTTGTTGGGTGATGCTAGGAATTGGTATACGATTTGTTCAAGATGTAGGCGCCCATCGTAAAAGGTTTAAGGAGAAGCAGCCAGTCGAAAGTGAACTGTGGAAAAGATGCTTTTGGGTATTGGTCTGCTTCGACGCTATAGCGTGCTCTTTCCTTGGTCGTCCACGAGCTACAGTTTCTGCTGAGTGAGCCCGCAATGTTGCTTGTGCATCTACTGCGGTGCCAACTCACTTTTCTCATGATCAGTTTCGACTTAGACTTCCCTGTTGACTGTGATGATGAGTATTGGGAAATATCATCTTCCACGCGGACCTTCCAGCAGCCGCCAGGCAAGCCCTCAAAAGTCTCAGCCTTTATCGCATACATTAAATTGATGGAGATTTTGGAGTACGCTCAGTGGAACTTGGTGAGTTCTGAACATCGCTGGCCGTTTAAGACACTTGATCGCTATGACAGTACTCCATCAATCGTAAACGGTCTCGTGGCCTCGAAAGCGACGAAGAAATTGTTTCACATCTTGACTCCGAACTAAATCAATGGTTTGAAGATATTCCTGAACATCGTACGCTCTACTTTTCCCCGCATTACAGCGTATGCTCATTTCAATTAGTCAAATGGACTTCGTGCACACCAGGGAATTTATTCTATGCGCAATCGGCCATGCTGCATGCTTGTTATTATCATGTTCGGATCTTAGTTCATCGGCCATTCATACCTTTGCCGAAGAAACCATCTCCATTACCTTTCCCTTCATTGGCCATTTGTACTAACGCAGCTCGTTCCTGTGTTCGCATATTGAGAACTCACTCGGAGCAAGGGGAACTTCTACCGTTTCCGCAGGTTCAAGTTCGTCTTTGAAATATTCACCCATGACTCAACTAATGTTCATATCAAGCATGCCGTTTTTACCTCTGGCATTGTGCTCTTGCTCAACTACTGGTCAAGTTTAAAATCATCTAGTGCTTCAAGAAATACCAACAACGAGGATTTGAAGAACATCCAGGACTGCATAGCTGTATTGACGACGTTGGAATCGAGGTGACGGCGAATTGTATGTCGTTCGAATATGCTGACACCGTTGTAGATGGACAACAGCTGGCCGTTTCTGGTCAGTAGACACACTATCATGCTTATATATGCATTGCTCATCCTTCCGTATAGCGATGTGATACGGAAAATTGCTTCTTACAATGAAGCATCCCTGTCGGCCCAGACAAATATCAATAAGAGTGACGCTCATGATAGATCTGTGCCAACCGACACTCTGTCACTGCCCTCCTCGCAGGCACCTATCTACCACTGCCCTGTCAACGATACCACCCAAGCTCCCTGGGACTTTCTTTCCTCTCAGCCACAATATTGGGACTCAAATAATCAAGCGATATCAGGTGTTGGTGGGATAAATGCCTCCACAGTGGATTGGTTTAACAACGATGGGATCCAAGCGCTGAACAATGTACAATACGCCTTTGCAACACACTCCAATCAATTTGAAGATATCCCACCTTCCTACTTGCCTGACGGTATGTCATCGACGCATGACACGTAGCTTAGTAACACCAGACTCACATTCTTAGATCAAGGATATTCTTATGGAGAGGCCAACATGGACGTCAGCGATGTCGCCATGCTATGGTTGCAACAACCCCAGATGAGCCAGTATGTATGATATCCTATTTGAGGAATCGATGCTGAGATTATTACCTCCTACGCAGGTGGCCATGGATGGATATCGGGAAGGCTTAAACGCCCTAATGTATCAAGTTTATACACAGTTTAATTTCGGCGCGCAAAATTTCCTGGTGACGAGGCTAGGACATTCATCTTCTTAAATGTAAGGTGTGTAGAATAGGGATATGAACTGGTTAATGGAAATTATGCATTCTTGATCTCGGGCTTACAGCGTAACATCATTCATCACCTGCATCGTTCAGCATTGGCGGCTTTCCAGGTTTACCAGGGTGGCCAGGGAAACCTGGAAATCCTGGGTGACGATTTCTGTTCTCGCCACCCCCGCTAAACCCCCCTGGTCCTCCAGGTCCACCATAACCACTTGGCACGAATGGACCCGCATAAGCTCCCTTTCCGCCCTTTCCACCATGCCCACCCGGTCCATCATGCACAGCTCGGGGTAACCAGAGGTGGTCTTCACTAATGCAAACATCCTCATCGCACCATTTCTCCCCTCTACATTGATTCCACAGACAATGCATGTTATATCGGCTATCGTCCTCAAACAAGTCCTCATGCTCCTCTTTCCTTCGACACCAGTCTTCGCGACAATCTCCTCCACCGCCTTCACCATCACGTCTGTGAAGTCTGTTATCTTGATGCTCTCTCTTGTGCTCTTTTGTTATTTTGTCTCCCTCTTTCCTAGCCCCGCCATCTCCTCCACTTCCACCATCACCACCTCTACCGCCGTTCCCTGCATGCGACCCGAACTCGTCGCAGCGAGCGCCATGTTGATTGTTCCCGCCGTTCCCGCCGTCGCCACCATCGCCACCATCGCCACCATCTCCACCTTTGCCCCCCGCTCTACTGCCCCCGCCGTCGCCGCCGTCGCCGCCTCGTCCCGCGTCACCGCCCCTCCCACTATCTGCTGCACAAAGTTTGTGCCCTTTCAAGCTCCAACTATCGCCCCCATCACCTCCGTTGCCTCCGAGACCTCCGTCCCCACCCTTAGCGTCTTTCTCATGCTCATGATGATTCCAGTGGTCGTGTCCATCCTTCTTACGGTTATCATTCTCCCCATTACCTCCAGTCCCTCCGTCACCCCCATCGCCCCCATCACCCCCATCACCTCCATGCCCTATACTACCGTGACCTTCTCCTTCCGCGTGGAGGTCATGTCTATGGTGACGAACATCGTCGCCTACATCTCCACCGTCACCTCCTTTTCCTCCGTCTCCATCTTGTCCACCGATTCTCTCGTTACTCGCATCGTTGGACACGTGCAAATTGTGTTCGTTGTGTTCGTGATCTTGCCAACTGTTGTTACCTCCATCGCCTCCTCGACCTCCATCTCCTCCATTTCCGGCGTCAGAGTATATGCGCCTATCTTCGTGTTCTTCGTGTTTTTCGTGTTTTTCGTGTTCTTGGTGTTCTTGGTGTTCTTGGTGTTCTACGTCGTCATGAGTATTTCCATCGGTAACAATAACAGTACCTCCATTTCCGCCATTTCCGCCATCGCCGCCATCGCCGCCAAGCCCTCCCTGGCGACAATCTTCATAGCATGAAGTCTCACCTCCACCGTCGCCACTACGCCCACCATTTCCACCATTTCCACCACTTCCACCATTTCCACCATTTCCACCATCACCACCACTTCCCCCGCGACCTCCACCCCCACCGTGCCCACCGTTCCCCCCATGCCCCCCGTTTCCCCCATCGCCGCCGTTTCCTGCATCGCCGCCGTCACCTCCATTTCCACCGTGTCCACTATAGTCACCCCCACCCCTACCATCCTCTGGATAATGATTGTGATGGAAATGTCCATGTCGGTCGTCATAATGGGACCAGCGATGACCGCGATGGAAAGGTCTGTAGCTGCTGCTACGGGATCTCTCTTTGCTCGTATCGTAGTTGTCGCGAAAACGTGATCTACCACGGCCTCTGGACCTCCCGCGACTTCTAGATTGACCCCGGCTTCTGGACCTAGACCAGCTGCCGTGTCGATGACCATGACGGTCCCGATCATCATTGTCATTATCACCTTAGCGAGAACGTGAGCGATTGCGACCTCGAGACTTGGAACGGTGATGGTCACCATAAGGTTTATCGTCATATTCGCTACATTCTAGAAGGGTATGGAGGCTCAATGAACCTCGGGTCTCGACAACGTTGCTGGAAAACGCGAGGATATGGTTTGGAAAACGCGTGACCTGATCACTGCAGACATCACTGTGTTGTCCTTCTTCGTAAAGGATGCACTGCGTCAAGAGGTAATCCAGGACACGGCGGTTAACATCTTTTCCACAGTGAGTGTAGTCTCTCCTGAGGCGATCGCGTGATGTGTGGGGGTCCGAGAAGGGCACACCCAGGATAAAGCACTGAATGTGGCTTTGATGATCGAAGTTATAACCCTACATAGTTGGAGTTGAGCGATTCACAGTAAAAGAAGAACACGCACGAAAAGGGTGACGGCTGGGCGTGCAAGAAGAAAGAGTGGAAGGAGTCTGGAAAGAAGAGGCATCGTGGTTGGGAGTTCATTTTCTGTGGTCGCGTTATATACGAGATCATATCTGAGACATTGAAACTCACTCTTGAATTCCTTTTTTGGACATCCTGTGACGTCGCACATCTTTTGAGAACGGCTTCCACCACTTTTCCTGCGGCATGGGTATAAAAGGCCTCACCGGGCTCATTTCAGAGCTGGCGCCAGCTGCAATCAGAGAACACGACATAAAGACCCTCTTCGGTCGCAAAGTCGCCATTGACGCTTCCATGTCAATATACCAATTCTTGATTGCTGTTCGACAAAAGGACGGCGAGATGCTCACCAATGATTCGGGCGAGACGACGAGTCACCTTATGGGTTTCTTCTATAGGACCATCCGTATCGCTGACAATGGCATCAAGCCAGCGTACGTGTTTGATGGGAAGCCTCCCGAGATGAAGAAAGGAGTGGTTCGTACTTCCATTGCTAAACTACGTAAAAAATATCAACTAGACGCGTCTTTTAGTTATCCAAACGATTTGAGAGACGCGAAGAGGCCAAGGAGGAGGGAGAAGAGGCCAAGGAGACTGGAACTACTGAGGATATCGACAGATTCTCGCGTCGAACTGTGAAAGTAACAAAAGAACACAATGAAGAGTGTCGGAAACTGCTCAAGCTCATGGGTATACCTGTCATTGTGGTACGCATACTGTCATTTCCATGCATGGTTGTATCTCAATCTTTCGGAGGCTCCGTCAGAAGCTGAAGCCCAGTGTGCAGAACTCGCGCGAGGAGGCAAAGTACGTGTTTCATCGCGTCTACTGTAATATCTAACGTGTCTGTAGGTCTATGCCGCGGGCTCAGAAGATATGGACACCCTGACCTTCGCTGCGCCAATTCTCTTCCGCCATCTTACCTTTTCCGAGGCCAAAAAACAGCCCATAAGTGAGATTAACCTCCAGGCTGCACTCGACGGTCTAAAAATGGATATGAGTCAGGTTCGCGCTAGTTTGTGGTCCTTAGAGTTCATTTGACAACAACGATCACTAGTTTATCGACCTATGTATCCTCCTTGGATGTGATTACCTCGAGCCTATCAAAGGCATCGGTCCTAAGACAGCGCTCAAGCTCATTAGGGAGTACAAGGACCTCAAAGGTGTCGTTGCGCATCTCCGTGAAAAGTACTTTATGCCCTGTCTCCCGCTTTCCTTACTCACTTTGACAAAATTAGAGAGGCAGAGAAAGCAGCTGTCGCTAAGCCGGAGGAAGAATCAGAGGAAGAGCCCGCGGCTACATCAGACGCCGAACAGCCTGACAACTCGGGTGTCGAGGAAGAGCCGGTAAAGCCTAAACCTAAGAAAAAGTTGACAAAAGGGAAGGGCAAGGGTGGTGTGAAGATACCAGAGGATTGGCCTTGGGAGCAGGCGAAGGAATTGTTCTTGAAGCCCGAAGTATTGCCTGCGGATCAGGTCGAGGTGCGTCTCTTTCACCTTGCTCTCTTGTATGTAGCTGAATGTGTAGGGTACAGCTTGAGTGGAAGAACCCCGACATTGATGGGTTAGTGCAGTTTTTAGTCACCGAAAAAGGGTTCAAGTATGATGTTTCCCATTCGCCTTCCCAGTTCATGCTGATGTGTCGCATAGCGAGGAACGAGTGCGGAAAGGTGCGGAAAAGCTGCAAAAGTCCTTGAATAGTAAACAGCAGGGACGGCTTGATGGCTTCTTCTCAGTGAAGCCGAAGGAGAAAACAGATTCAAAGAAAGACACGAAGGGAAAGACGGATGTTAAAGGGAAAAATAAGAAGCGGAAGGTAGATTTCAATATCATGATTTCAGAGAAGCTGAACTGAGCATAGAATATAATTCAGGGTGACGACAAGGCTGAGTCAAGTACGAAAGCGAAGAAAGCGAAAAAGTAATCCTCGTCGATTGGTAGAGCGCCCATCTGTAATTTATATGAACTCTGTACATTATCCTGTTTGATTTGCGACTACTTGTTCGATTCAATCCAACCATGCATCGCAACGATTGTGACTGCGACTGGAGGTTTATTAATTTATTAATTATTGTCAATTCCGAAGTAGCACTTACGTAAATCTCATGAATGCTACCATTGAGTCACTTTTTGGTCCTCCTTCCGAGCCAATTGATATTCCTGCTTTTATACAAGCTGCAACTGCTATTCCCATCGAAGAAGATAATGCTGGAGAGCCCTTGTCAGTTGTAGATGAATGCGATGTATCTGATATTCGTGACGACTTGTCCAAAACATGGAACAGCCCTCGTCTCTCGGCCCATCTTTCCAATAACCATAATAAACTTCTCGCGACCCTCAATTCTACCACAAAAGCCGCCAGAACGAAGCGCAAAGCCCAGCTCCAAGATTCTTTGGATCTTCCACCTGACATTCTGACACTGAAAGACCACCTTGGCGCCGTAAAGCTTAGCTGTTGGAAGTGTGTAAACTAACGATTACGGGGAATCGTTTCTCATCTCATTAAGCCTCCCATCAGATTCCTCCACGTTTATTCGATACTCCAGAATCTCTGATCAGAATGTCCTCACACAAGTGGTGCGCATGATGCTGTGTCTGATTCATATGCCTTACACCTCCACAGAAATCAGCACCTGAACCCTCTGCACATCTATCAAGGGATAAAAACGCAATAATTACTGTAACGGTTTATATCAGATCAGCCTGGAGTTCCGGATATATCAATCGCTCTTCTCAACATGCCCTCCTCTCTTCACAAACACTTGGAGATCTTTTTCGGGTCATACCATGCATATCCAACGAGATTATTGTCAACGGTGCACACAGTGGTGATTCCCAGGAACACAGAGTGTGTGAAGGTTGTGTTGTCTGCATTGGGAATACTGTTTACGGTGACGGTTACTGTGAAGATGACTACGCTCGGTATCAAGTTTACTTCATACTTATCGATGCAATGTAACTGAAGTTTATTTAGGAAACTTTTGAATCACCTGCAAACGATCTCCAAGAATGGACCTGACTTCATCAAGGCTACCACGTCCATCTTCGAAACTCCCTTATCCTCTCTCAAGCTTCAAATCAATCAACCATACTGGCTCCTTCATAAAGGTAACTGTGAGCACTTCCTAGTTATCGACCAAATAAGGTAATCTCCGTTCTCCTTTGTGGTTCAAATACCCTTTAACACATGAATTTAAAGGCTTCAACATGCCTCCGATCTGCCCTCAGGTTATCCATTAACTCTGCAGATCACGCCGTCTCTCCTCGACCTTTGTCGAGCATGCACGAAAGTACCTGCCGCTCTCTCGATTGTTGGAGACATTAGATTGGGTGAAAGTCCGTGTCTCTTGTGCGCGTCTTGCTGGAGGCACATGGGGGATGCCTCTGATTCCAATGTTACAGTTAGGCAACTCCCAAAATACGTACTGGGATGGTAGTAATTGGTCTTGTATGCTCCTCGTGTAATCTACTCTCATCGTAATACTTATTCTAAGTCAAGTGAGTACTTTGAGATGTCATACATTTTGAGATGTTATATGAAGTCATGGCATCAAATAGAACGTGGGTAAATAGTGGGTGAAATAAAACTTGCTCAACGCTCATGACACTGCCACTGTCTACAACTGAGGTTGTTAGTTCTCTAGAACAGTACAGTGATGTTGTCTCATGGATCAACGACGTACTGGAAACGTCGGAGGAGGGCGACGAGGCGAGCAGCCCTGCTCCAACAGAGCTGACCGACCTCGACGAACGCATCACTCAGCTCCTAGCCACACTCGACATAGCCTGCGAAGACACCTCTTCTGAACTTGAGCGCACAATTGATGAGGTGTCTCGTGGAGTTCCGCGTCTCACGTATGATCTTCATTTCATGACGGATAGCGCAATTACCTTGCAAGCATCACTGGAAAAGGTTTTGCAGAAGTCCAAGGACGCCATCCCGGATTCAACAAGCGCTGCTCTAGAGGACCTACGTCATCTAGACATGATAAAAAGGAGGATGGAAGCAACTAGGGATGCCCTGAAGGAGGCCGAGAGCTGGAGTTCCCTAGAACTTGAAGTCACTTCGTTGTTGGGCGAGCGTAATTATGCCAAGGCTGCAGAGAGATTGTCTGAAGCCAGTCGGAGCATGATTGTATTTCAAAACACACCTGAGTACGAGCCACGGCGTACTTTGATGGTCAATCTCCAAAATCAGCTCGAGGCCTCACTTAGCTCTGCTTTGGTCGCATCTATCAACTCCCAGGATGTTGCTCTATGTCGGAATTACTTTTCTATATTCTCTCAAATCCAGAGAGAGTCAGAATTTCGAAACTACTACAATGCGTCACGTCGTGGATCCGTTGTCTCTCTTTGGAACGACGTTTCATTGGTCGACTGCGATTCAGCTTCCTCAGCTACACCTTCTGAGCCTTTCACCGAGTTCCTATCAAGGTTCTATGCAGCATTCATGTCACTTATCAACTTGGAGCGCGTCTCAATACCAGCAATTTTCCCGGATCCAGTACCCACACTGTCAGCATTTATTTCCTCAATTCTGTCTTCCCTCCAACCCACCTTCCCTCAACGACTTTCTTCTCTCTCTTCACACTATGGAGAGACAGCACTGCCCCAGCTTATCACCGCGTTACGGTCCACGGAGGAGTTTGCTGCAAGTGTTGAAAAGGTCGTTGAAAATTTGAGTCATGCATATTCACCTTCTGTACTGGGTGAGACCGCTCAAGATGCTCCCCTGAACCCTCGATCGCATGCCCGACGACGATCGATGCGCATGTCTATCTCTTGGCGGGCAGGCGTCAACTTACCGTCGGCACCCTCAAAAGCTCTTCTGGCAGATGGGATGGAATGGTATCAAGAGCTATTCCAGCCTTTTCTTGATTTTCAAGCTGAATACGCTTCGTTGGAGAGGCGTCTGCTGGATAGCGCTCTTCAGAAAATCCTCTCAAGTGACGAGAAAGTACCGGACTCTGATCGAGCGCGCCGACTACGAGAGAGAGCTGTAGATGTCACTGCCGTTGCAGAAGAAAGTTTGACGCGTTGTATCGCCTTTACACATGGATATGGATCCGTTGGCCTTGTACTTGCCTTGGATAATTTCTTCCAATCGTTTATTGATGTCTGGACAGCAGATGTGCGCTTAGAGACACGGGATTCAACGTCTCAATCGGAGTATCCAAGCTCGGGCGATGACTTTTCGGATATGGACTACTCTTCTCAAGACTGGTCTGATTTCCAGTTATCCTTGCATCTGTTATCCTCCGCTCGGGCGGTCTACGAACGTCTAATAGCATTCGAAACAAAGTTACGATCTAGTCTAGCACAGACTGCGACACGCTTCCGTTCGGCTCGTGGTGATTTGTCCAACTCCTCAATTGCACCCTCCAGAGGTCAAAGTCAACTTTTGGAACAATCAAGTCTCAACTCCGCAGACCTGCATGCTCTGCTGACCAGTATCGAAGCGGACGCACAGTCTCGCGAGTCCACACTGCATTCCTCACGACCTATGACAGTCTCGGCTGGTCTTCCTGAACCTCTACTAGTTCAAGGACGGAAAGCTGTGTTTACATTTGCAAATTCTTGCCAGGTTGCTCTGCAAGGCACCATCCTGTCACCTTTGCGCAAGCACCTTGCGACCTATGCTTCGCTGCCGTTATGGAATGCTCCAGGTGATCCAAAGGCCAAACATACAATGACAGCAAATGATCTTCAGATGCCGAATTTCTCTCTTTCACCGAGTGAAACAATACAAAGAGTTGCAGAGGGCTTGTTAAATCTCCCACGCTTGTTTGAAGTCTATGCAGATGACGATGCTCTCGCATTCTCGCTTCACACATTACCTCATATCGATACCGAAACGGTGAAGGGGTTCACCGAGCCGGTATCGTCTGACGCTTTTGCACAGCCCATGCATATGCGACGTTCTTCTCTATCTGCGGCGAAACCCGCCCCTCTGGACCCGGATACCGTGTCCTCTACGTGGCTTTCTTCTCTTGGCCATTCCCTTCTCGAGCACCTCACCATGACGATATTACCCAGTATATCTTCTTTGTCTGCAGTGGGTGCAGCGCAACTTGCATCAGACCTAGAGTATCTGTCGAACATCGTACGCGCTATCAACGTAGATTTTCCGGAACTCGATAGATGGAGAGAACTCATGGCTCTGGATAATGATGAAGGGAAACATAGACACTCCGAGGCAAAGGATGTTGACCATTTGTTCAGGCTTGTGGCGAGACTTCGCCAGTGGGAGAGATGACGTATGTTTCTTGTGTCAAGAGAATTATCTGATTTCGCCCAAGGGCACTTCTTTCTTGGGAATGAAGTTAGATTGTTACGGTCGAGATAGAGATGTGATTTAAGTCGATCTTTTTCGAAGGAAATTAACCGATTTTAGACACGCGTTGTTTATTAGGCATGCGTTGCTTATGAATCATCTGATTGCTAAATAAACCTTCTATATCCTCGATATTATTGAGCTCCAGATACTTCAATGGCTTCAGCCTCTGGTATGTTAAGGGAAAAGCTTCAATGTGACAATTGCGCTGAATATCTTGAACAGCCATTGGAAAATTATCGCGGGAAGAGTTCCGTCGCCAGAAAGACCTGGATGCTGCCCGCAAGGCTGGTACCGCGCCTGCTGCACTAGATAAGGAGGGGAAACCTATCAACCCTCACATTCCTCGTATGTATCTATTTTCATGAGTTCCCTTATGCATTCCCACTGAGACTCTATTAGAGTATATCTCTCAGGCTCCGTGGTATCTCGACACCGGTGCTCCCTCCCTCAGCCATCAACGCCGACAAGACAACGACGACTCCGCAGACAAGCTCAACGAATGGTACGATCGAGGAGCGAAAGCGGGCCCCGCAGCCAAGAAATACCGCAAGGGTGCTTGCGAGAACTGCGGAGCGATGACTCACAAAAAGGTAGATTGCCTCGAACGACCACGAAAGAAGGGAGCCAAATATACAAACGACAATATCCAGGCCGATGAAGTTGTTCAGGAGATTGGTGTAGGTTATGCTGCCAAACGAGATCGATGGAATGGATATGATCCTGCTGAGCACAAGGCAATCTACGAAGAGTATGCTGCAGTAGACGCAGCTCGGCAGAAGCTGAGGGAAGAGGAGATCGATAACCAAACAACAACGGATTTGGCTGCTGTGCGGAAGGTTGCAAAAGCTGGCAAGGGTGATGCGAAAGAACGAGACGCGGATTTTGGTTCCAGTGACGAGGAGGATGCCGACGAAGACAAGTATGCGGATGCGGCTGACGCAGTCGGGCAAAAGCTCGATGCAAAGACGCGGATAACAGTCCGAAATCTTCGAATTCGAGAAGATACCGCGAAGTATCTGATTAATTTGGACCCAGACAGCGCGTACTATGATCCAAAAACCCGATCTATGCGTGATGCGCCCAACAGAAATATACCACCTGAAGAAGTACGCTTCTCGTAGCTCTTTTCTTTGCGATCAGTATATTGAATCATTTTTTGGCTAGGCACGATTTGCTGGTGACAATTTCTTCCGTTACTCCGGCGAAGCACCGGAGGTTCAAAATTTACAGCTATTTGCCTGGCAAGCGGCTGCACGAGGCAATGATGTCCATTTGAATGCCAATCCTACACAAGGGGAACTACTGCATCAAGAATTCAAGCAAAAGAAAGACGAGCTGAAGGATATCTCAAAAATCAGTATTCTGGCGAAATATGGGGGAGCTCAATACTTGGAATCAGCTCCCAAAGAGCTCATACAGGGCCAAACAGAAAACTACGTAGAGTATTCTCGGACTGGTCAGGTGATAAAAGGCCGGGAAAAGGCCAAGACAAGGTCGAAGTATCCTGAAGATGGTGAGTTGGTTCCTTGTATCGCCTGTCTCTCTAGCTAAACGTAGTCCTAGTGTTTGTTAATAACCACACAGCTATCTGGGGATCATGGTACGACCCGTCCACGGCAACGTGGGGATATGCATGTTGCCGTTCTATTGTCCACCTATCCTACTGTTCAGGATCGGCTGGTATCGAAGCAGCCCAAGCTTCAAGTGCTCAGCATCTGCTTACATCTGCCTCAACTAGCCAATCTATGCCGGTTTCTTCTAATGAACCTGTGATAAACAAAGAAGATGAATCTCTTCTACACAGTGAACAGAATTACTCAAAAAAGAGAGTTGGAGAAGGAGACGTTAGACTTGACAAGGATCGTTTGACACAGGCACTACTTGAGGAGAAAAAGAGAAAACTGGGAGAAGATTTCAATGGTAGGACAGGAAAAAAGAGGAGAGGTGCATTGGAGTCGTCTAGCCATGATGTAACGGAAGAGGAGCTAGGTACGTGTTACAACCCACTGCAGCTCTATTTGTGTTCCTCATTACTTATCTTTCCAGAGGCTTACCGTATGACCCGTCGGATGGCCGAAGATCCCATGGCCAACTATATCGACTCGGAAACTGCGTAATCTATTCTTTAATTGCCATGTATTATTATGTTTCACGATTGTATCTGTAATACCAAGTTAATGATTTCCGATTTCTGAAGATTCCCTCGGGACAAAAAGTGTCCTTTTGAGAACGTGTCTGTTTGACCGTATTTATGTTCCAATCAACGTGGGTGGCGGAGACCGAGGTACATGCAACTCATCTTTCCTAAAACATGTTGATATGAGACGATCCCACATGTCTCTTTCGCCTGCTCCCGCACTCTTCGTCGGACTTGGGGCTCGCATAGCGTTGGACTACTTCACGCGCTCAGGAGAAGCTACGGTCAGAGACCTCGTCTTAATTGGCGTATGGCAGGGAGTTGGTCTACACTATGCTTCTAAGATCACCGCCCTAGCGATCCTTGTAGGCTTCACCATTACTGCTAAACTCTTTCTCGAGTTTAATTTCATCAACGACATCACCAGGACCGTGACAACTCTTCTCGGTATTGCGCTGGGCGTAGTATGTTCGGAATGTCTTTCACAGTTCTTTGGTCCGCCCAAGGATGATTCAGAGCGGCGAAGAAAGAAATCATCTATAGCCCCTGATGACCATGTGCGGGACCGCATAGTGCAGTTTCGCAACGACGTGGAGGGGGATGGAAACGATGCCAGACATCGTGCCTTCCGTGAGACTGCGCATGCGGTCTCTGACATCACTTCAGTAGGCTCACATTCAGACATGATTGGGCCTAGTGCTTCCATGTCGCCTGTGGAAATTGAAATCAAAACCCTTAGAGCGCGTGCGGCGTTGGCAGACAGCGAACGCCGACGCTGCAAGGAGGAGAAAAAATGGGCCATTTCTCAAGGCAATCTAGCTCGTGCTTCTCAAATGAAGTCGCAAGTGAAACACTATACTACTCTGATGCAGAAATTCAATATGGAGGCAGACGCCAAAATGCTTCATGGTGATTATTACAGTTCTGCTATTACTTCCAAACTACAAGCTCTCATCCTAGCACCCATTGCCCGGCCACGTCACACTACTCCCGAAGAAGTTAAGCCATCTTCATCCAAATTTCCAACTAGATCTCGTCGAGAAACGTTCAATGGCCAGCCAACGGGGCAAGAATTCGAATTTACCTCCAAACTACCAACTAGCGCCCCAGCCCCACTAAACGGGCAGGATCCAAGATTGTCTTCATCCAAGCAGTCGGCCTGGCCACTACGACATTCATCCAACGGTCAGCCGAACGGTCAGGTTCGTCACGGTAGTCCTTCGGAAGCGAGACGCCTCTCCAAACAGCTTCGCTCATGAAATAGTCAAAGACAAGTGTGAGCGCTCAATTCACATCTGAAATCATGTTTCTAAATTGATTAAAAGACTTAGTTGTCTCAAAGGTTTGCTTTTACAGCATGACTGGGCTGTCATCAGTGTTTTGTGGATACCACAGATCTTGAACTTCTCTGTCCCACGTCTAGCTGGTAAAATGCTCCGAGCGTGATACTTCGAATGGAACTCAGCGGATTGACCAATGGACTTGTGGGAAGCATACTCCACAACGTTCAATGGTGTAGATGGGTGTAGATGGGTTACTATGGGAGCACAGAAGGGCGAGTCGGTCGGGTTGAAGTCGGACTATTTAGTTTGGAATGTAGGAATATACCTTTTCAAAGGATCTTTAAGCTTTGAATCAAAAAAAAAATTTGAAGAGAGAAGCAAAGGCGAGAATTTAAACGAAACGTTGCCACTGTACAAGAAGGATGCTACAGACGATGCGATTAAGATAGCGAAAGTACGACTTGAGAAAAAATACAGTGTAAACAAGAACAGCGTTAATGATAGATATGCCTCCATAGAAGCCTTGTAAAGGATGACAGGTACTCATCGATGAGACTTGCCATTTGTCCTCGCTAATGAATTCGGGCCGGATGAGGTCCCATTCGACTTTGACGATGAACTTGTGCTCATTCGCGGTTTCTTTTGAGCGCTGCTGTCCGCCTGTGCTCTGGGAGCACCCTCCTTCATAACCATCTTTGCATGAATCTCTTCAAGCTTGGAGGCCTTGACTTTCTTGGGCCAGAAAAGAGTAACGAATCTAAGGTTTAGTCACTGAGAACCAGAAAAGCACGATGCAGCTGTAAATACCACATACGTCCATAAATGCCGCCGCCATCGTTCTCTATCTTCCCCAGCTGCTTGTTTTGCACTCAATACGAGTTCTATGCGACGTCCAATCGCAGCAAGAGAATCCTTAAGGATGGCAACTTTATCATCCCTAGGCATATCTTCACCCGACAATTTTAATTGTTTCTGAGAAACGTTGTTCCATGAGAGCTCAACAATGTACAACGAGTGGAAATTTACCAATTGTTTCTTGACGGGTCGTAACTCTTCCTTTGTCGCTGCCTCATCCATTGAGGGACTGAACACCGGTCACGTAATTAGCGGCTATCAAGAAACCATAGCATAAATAGACGTACCATTCATCAGATGATTCAGAGTCAGTGAATGTTGGCGTTGGTCGCCGCTTACGTTTGCGATTACTGGTATCTTCCACGGATGCCACTGCCTCACTCTCCGCCCGACGTTTCAGAGCACCATTGTACGAAGACGTTGATGCTACGGCTGTTGGTGGAGGAGACACAGATACCTTCAGCTGGCCTCGACTCCTGAGAGAAGTCTCGTACGATCGTAACTTCTCATCATGTTCCCTCAGCAGCCCTAGCAAGAAATCACCTCGTCTTACAAGGTGGATGGCATTCGGTATTGGCCGACTGGAAGAATCTTCACCCTTCTTTCCCTCTTCTAAGAAGAATTTTCCATCTAGGCCGAGCTTCCAATCCTTCTGCATTGCCTCCCAATTACCAAAACCGTAGATGAAAGCACCGACGAGAAGCATGGAGTCGTCGCGAGGTCCCCATCGTCCCGACCAGTTCAGCGTTGGCCTTATGTTTTCCATTGGGAGTGACCACTTGTAGGGATCATCAACTTCGCCAAGAATATTGTACAGGATTTGAAGATCGCGGTGCCGGGAAAGGACGGTTTCTGCATTGATATTGCCCACACCACGGCAGGTAACCAACACTGCCTTGCTTTTTTGGGCATTAGTCAATGTCTCGCCAGCAGCAAGACGCGAGCGTTTCTGATCTTCGCTGTCCTTCACAGCCTGCGCGCAAATCTCGAGAATCTCGTCCGCAACGTCAAGCATCATGCCTCGGTTCTTATCCTGCAATTTAGCATCGTTGACCTGTCAACTGGTAAATAATAACATGACCTCGCAAAAATGAGAACGTACGATGACATCATAGCGCTGCCTAATATCCCCCCAGCGCTGCAAGCTTCGAATGAGAACACGAACATCCCGCTCCTTCAGCTCCATCGCTTTCTGTGAAGCAGTTTTCCTAGTGGGCCCGGGCGTCTTTGGCTTTTTCGGAGCTGCTGTTGCTGCTGGTTGCTCAACGTCCATGCCCTCGTAAGACACCAGCGCATGTGTTCGTTTCCGATCTCGGGACTCTTGTGCTGCCATCTCTTCGACTCTGCGCTGCTCTTCTTCATGTTCAAACTTCTCGCGCTCATCGAGAGGGATGATATCCTCCCAGTTCATGTCGTTCTTGATGTCGCTGACAGCGGCAAACTGTGCCAAGAAGCCCTGTCCGCCAAGCGAAGCGCCACCATCGCCAGCTGCAGCCATTGTCTCGTGATCCTCGGCGCGATTGAGAATATCATCAAGGTCCATCTCATCAAGCTTTTTGCTTTGTTGCGTATCATCCTTATCAAACCTGTGGCCAAAGGTGAACATGGAAAGAAATCTGATCATCATCATAGAACATTACATTTTGGAGGCACCGTATTTCAAAACCGCGTGCAATTCGTCCTTGCTGAGATTATCAGGCTTTGAGCTATCTTTGGGCGGAGCTTTTGAACTAAGGTGGGCTTGGGAGGTATCCAATTGATTGATGACTACAGCGAATGAATGTCTCAAACAGACAAGACTTGGATATGAAGCAGATACGTACTAGCATACTCAAGGACCATCTTTTTCTTGGCTCTCTCAAGAACATCCTCCTCCATAGTATCCTTACTCACAAGGCGATACACATTGACATGGGATTTCTGTCCAATTCTGTGCGCGCGAGCCATAGCTTGCAAGTCATTCTGAGGATTCCAATCGCTCTGTGCTACGGGTTAATATAGAGAGCACAACACTGTTGGCCTATGGCTTACATCAAAGATAATAACGGTGTCAGCAGTTTCGAGGTTGATACCAAGTCCACCGGCTCTGGTAGACAGGAGGAAAGCAAAATCGGTAGATCCCGGAGCGTTAAAGTGGGCGATAGATTTCTTACGAGCCTCTGATGCCACCATGCCATCCAACCTCTGGTGCTGAAAGTTCCGCAGACCCATATAGTCACTTAGGATGTCAAGCATCCTGACCATTTGACTAAAAATCAGGACTCGATGACCGTCTTGCTTGAGCCGCATAAGCAGCTTGTCAAGGAGCACCATCTTGCCGCTGTTCATGACGATGCCTTTCAGTTGCTCTTCTTGCGTGCCACCAGTTGTTTCAGCACCGTCAAACAGGAATGGATGATTTGCGGCTTTCTTGAGCTCCATGGCTACAGTGTATCCTCAGTTCAAGAACCCTTACGATTTGGAATCTCACGCACCAATGTTCAACAAACTGATATTATTATTGCCGTTAGCACTCTTGATAAGGCCTTGGTAGTTCTGCATGTAGTAAATGTATCAGGTTCACATAAACATCTATCCAAGTGGGCATCTACCTTTGTCAGTATGTTCTTGTAGAAATGGGTTTGCAACGCGCTCATCTCCACTCGCAAAATGCGTTCACTCTTAGTCGGGAGTGAAGTGAGAACATCCCGTTTAAGTCGCCTCAACATAAGGTCTTCAAGCTGTGAATGCAATTCCTTGATCTTCGCTTCATGGTCAACGTCGTTCAAGTCGAACTCGTCGGAAAGCGCAACTGTGTAAGAAGGTCTCAGTTGCATCAACTCTGTCTGCTTTATATATTAACCGAACTGACATTTCTCAGGCATCAAGAAGTGCATCAGCGCAAGCAACTCTGAAGGATGCACATAATCTTCCGCTGTCTCGCAACAGAAAACCAAAAAAAAACGTACCCTTTACATTGTTTTGCAAAGGAGTACCTGTGATGAGCAATTTTGATGCGGCGGAAAATGACGAAAGTGCTTCATACAATTGACTCTCGGCATTCTTGAGACGATGTGCCTACAAAAATTACACTAGTGAGCTGCGATCATAAGAACGAAAATTTCGCACTTCGTCGACGGCGAGAGCCTGCCATTTAATGTCTATAAGACCTTTAGAGTCCCGTAAAACTAGTTCGTATGTGGTTAGTAAAACATTCATTTTGAGTTTCTTGATCGATGGTCCAAACTCGCTTCTACGGATAACTTCGCGAGCTGATGCCGTTCCAATGTATGTGATAACATTCATATCCGGAGCCCAGGAAGCAAATTGGGTTTGCCAGGCGGTAATGGTAGACAGGGGAACGACGACCAAGTGAGGACCATACTGCTGAAGCTCGTGGAAAAGATAAGAAAGGAACGTGACAGTTTGAACGGTCTGTAATGCACAGGATAAGCAGCCGGCTGTTTTATCAGGATAAGAAAGCACACCTTGCCAAGACCCATTTCGTCTGCCAAGATGCCATTAACTCCCTTGCTCCACGAATATGCAAGCCAATTGAGACCAGTAAGCTGGAAATCCTTAAGCTCACCGCCGGTTTGCATTATGTAGTCCGGATCCTTCTTAATCTTTTGAAAAGTCGGGCGATTATGTCGTCCATACGTAGTGCTTTTGTAAGGGAAGCAAGCTTCAGACTCGCGTTTAAAGTAGGCCGCGATCTGTTCTTTTGCGATAGGATTAATCTCTTTCTGCGCTTCCCAAGTGCAGTGCTCGTAATTGAGACCAGACCACTTGCAAAAATACTCAACCTCGCCGGAATCGTTTTCGCGTTGATCAATGACACGCTCAACCGTGCGAAAGGTTTCGAGGTCCTCCTTCTCTCGTTCTTTGTCGAGGAGAAGAATCTCTCTGTCTTCGCGACTTAACCCCGGTGAATTGAGTCGAGCTTCCCAGAGCTTATAAGCCTTGATGTAGTTGTCGACACGTTTCAAACCACGGAATCGTTTCAAAAACTCGTAGGTCTCGTCAGTGTTGTGCAAGTGGGAAAATGATTTCCATTTGATGTGGAAACGCTGAGAAGCAAATCAGTGATTCTGAAAGTGTGTGCAAATTGATAACGCTACTATATTGGTGAACCAGTTATCCTCGGGATCATCTTCATGTGCCTCGTCCCGACTATGTCCAAGGACAGCCTCTATCTCATCCTCCTCTTTATACGCTGAGGCCTGGTCGGCATAATATCCATTGGCCGCATCGTCTTCTTCCTCGTCTTTTTCGAAATCCTGGACGTCGTCAATATAGTTGGGGACTTTGCCACCACTGTAACGGCTAGAGAGGCGAATTTCATCGGTGGATGCTCTATTCTTTCTCTTCCGCTTGTGAGGACGCTGACCGTATTCCGAATCTGAGTCTGAGCTATCTGCAGTGTGATGTGGAGGTGCTGATAGACGAATAGTAAGATTATATGTCGCGCGGAAGAGCTGAACTGAAGAATTCCCACCCTTAGCACGGACTGTGGTTGAAGCAGGTGTTCGCTTCTTCTTCCTAGGAACCTTCTTGCCGTACTCCTGGTCGGCGTAAGTTCCATCATCCTCATCGTCATCGTTACCTGGATCATCATAGCCCTGTTGGAATGTTATCAGCGTGAGCATGGCAATGTGAACTTGACGCACAGAGTCATCTGCATCCTGGGGGTGGGGATGAGCGACGGGAAAAAAGACGTGTACAATGAGAGGAACGCACAGATTCATTACCAGGGTGGGGAATGGAGTAGGACGAAGGGTCGAGGGCCATGGGCACTGGAGAGGCATCGTCGTCGACGGATTCGCCGTCGGCATCAACGTCGGGCTCTCTGGAGTTTGTAGCGAGATCGTTGTCAGAGTCGACCTGCATGTCATCGTCGCTATCATAACTGATGTTGAGGTGGCCGGGATGGTGTGAGACAGGAGAAGACGAAGAGGACATGGTGGGAGGGGAGGTGAGCGGGGGGATGTGGGGGAGGGAGGGAGGGGACGGTGGGCGGAGGGGATGATGGGGAGAAGAAGAGTGGGACCTGGGCGCCAGGCATCGCCAACAGACAGATTTCACACGGGCAGCGTCGCTACCCCATCGTCACGGCCAACGCCGGAAGGGTCTTCGTCACCGGTGCTCGTGACGGAGACTCCGAATTCCGCAAAAGCTCAGAAATGTATTAACATGTGATGTGGCTGTCGTCGCGACTGCACAGACAGCGATGTGTGACCCCGGGGTTAGGGTTTAAATATTGTCTCCTCGCCGTTGCCGACGTCCACAATATATTTTTTTCGGATCCCGCTCTCGGTGCGTTACGGCCGCCATCGCACGTGCCCACATGCACCACTCCAGCCACCTCTCGGTCGTCCTCGACCTCTCCCCCACCCAATGGCACTTGTCCGCCCAACACTCCCTCCCACTCAGCACCTTCCTTGCCCAGCTTCTGGCCTTCCTCAATGCCCATGTTGCTGCAAAGCACGAGAACTCCCTTGCCGTCTTTGGTGCCTTCCCTGCCAAGAGGTCAGTGCCCACAACACTATACTCCGCCGGTCCTCATCGACTCTGTCCAGCCTCTGCCTCTACTCCTCATCCGATCCAGCTCCCCACTCTCAGCCCATTGATGCAAATTCCTACCCCCCATTCAAGCTCGTTGACTCCACCATTGTCACTCGCATCATGCAAGAACTTGACGACTTGGGCGAACCTGGCGAAGAGGGTAACCATGCCGTTATTCCAATGACTCTGCATCAATCTAAGCCTTTCCAGCCCCGAGTTCTCTCGTCGGCGCCCTCACGAAAGCCCTATGCTGTAACATGACCCCTTTTCGTGCATTCAAACCAACTCACGCGGTCCTCAGACGTGAATCGCATCACCCTGCCATCCTCCTTGACCTCAAACAAGCGTACTGATGCTTTAGATCCTACCGTACTTCCCGATCCACGCATACTCGTTTTGTCTGTATCTCCAGATCTCTCAACATCATACATCCCGATAATGAACGCGATCTTTTCGGCGCAGAAACTCGCGAGTATTATCCATCAAACACGCGACTCGTCCTGACCTTTTTTTAGAAAGTAACAATTGATGTTTGTCAGATATACGGCGCAGATAGTGTTTTCCTCCAGCAAGCAGCCCATCTCACAGGTGGTTCATATATCTTTCTTGAACGACGAGATGCCCTATTACAGTACTTGATTGTAAGGTACTCGACTCTATCGTATCAAATGCTAACTTTAGCCAAAGATGGCCTTTCTGTCTCCACCGTCCATCCGAAAAATTTTGTCTGTTCCTACCCAAGACAAGATTGACTTTCGTGCTGCCTGTTTCTGTCACAAAAACATAGTTGACATTGGCTTTGTTTGTTCTGTCTGCCTGTCAAGTACGCCGCTTTCTCTCCTTAATGGGAAAAAAAATCTCAATTACCCAAATAGTATTCTGCCAGCCTGTTCCTGTTTGCTCGACATGCCGGCAAGTTCTCGTCCCCTCCCCTCCCCCCACCCCTAATAGCGGTTCTAGAACAAAATTTCCAATGAAGACTCTTCAGCGACTGAATGCTTCGCGTCCAATCTTGACCTCGGCCAACTCAACACCGTCACGACCCTCGTCCACCACACCTCAAGGACCCCCGACGAATGGGGCGGGTGGGTCATCGTCCGGTGGCTTACCAGATAGCAGGTCGATCGGCAATGGCACAGTCAGAGCCACTCCGCCCATTGGAGCCAAGGTATAGTTAATGTGACAGGGGTATTGCTGTGATGAAAACGTGTGGTTTGTCTGTTCCTTGAGTATCTGGCCTCGGCGGCCGACGGAGAATTTGCGCCTGTGTACACCCACAATCAGCTTCCCTCTAGGTCAAGAGTCAAAAGTTGCTTTACAGTAGGTTTATGGGAAGACGATGCGTATGCTATCGCCATGCTAGGTGTTGTAAAAGCACACCAAAGGCGTGCTTGAGTATTGTAGGTATTGTGTATCATACTATCGATGGAAGTACATACCACTCAGTTTTCCTTCGATTTCCTCGATGACAAGTAAGAGTATTCCTATGTCAGGAGCAACGACGCCACGTTCTCTACAAGGTGCTGGTTACAGATTCTTGCTGTCAGTCAAGTCTCGACACAATATTGAAGATATCCTCACTCCAAAATTTCTCAATGACGACAGTGTATAGGATATCGTGAGCGTCGATACTCCCGCTTTGCAGGATTGCCAGCGAGAAACAGTTGCCAATCTCACGTGCCAGCATAGACCTTATAATGTGTTCGCCTGCACCTGTACCAGTAGAACACGACCTCAGTCTCAGGTCATCAAGTATTTTTTAAATTCGATTCACTCGCCTGATACACTGCAAGCAATTTGAATACCTGATCCAGGGAACTCCTGTGCCCAGCAACCTGCGCCGAAAACGGCTGCCTTTCGTAGAATTGTTCATCAAATAAAATTCCCAGAGGAAGTAGTGCATACTTCACCCAGCCTCCCAGGATGTTTCAATAATATCCCGCCACTGAACCAAAAGCAATTTATTTAGAATCATATGTGAACTGGCAAGAAACCTGACCTTGATACCCCTGCAGCAACCGTGTCACCGATTCGGTACACTACAGCACCTACGGTGTCCTGTATGTCCGCCAAACTTGTTGAATCTGACTTGTCATCGGACACATTGTCTAGCCGCGCTTTCCATTTAGTCCATTCATCCTTCGCTTTTGGAGAAATCAGTGACTCTGGCGGAATGATATTTATAGTGGCAGCCTCTTCATATCCAGTGTTTCTGCATGTTGCGAATGAGTGTGCCGCTTCTGCAACAAGTGTCCTTCAGAGGTACATGAGCCTACTATAAGAACGCCACAGCTCCTCACTGACAATGGAGGAATCCGACCAAGCGGATCGGGAACTTTGGACTGGTCGAGGATTGCTCGTGCGAGCCTAATTGGATTCTTCACGCCTATAGGTCCGTCAAGGCCAAGGCTTTCATTAGCTTCGATGAATTGTTATAATCAATACATAGTAGCCAACCAGAGACGGCGCCAACACTCCCGAAATTCAAGTAACCATCCATGATCGCGGCATCACACTCAACAGTGCCAGTCAATGTGAGATTCGAGCCGTATCCTACGACCAGAACATGCGTCGTCAGTCTGTGGTAACGCTTCGGAGGGGTGCAGACCGACCTGCGTTCAGATGGAGATCATCCTCCAAGACCGCAACGGCGTTGCAAACAACATCGAGGGACGAATCGGAGCTGGATCTGCGTTTTGGGTCTTCTGCAGTGTGGCCTTTTAATGCTTCTCTGCATGCACTAGAAAACTCAGAAGGTGAGTTGGTAACCTGTTTTGATGTTTGACTCTCTGTGCTTACGAACGTAAAGCATGTTTGACTTCCTTTTCCCGCGTGTAACTGTGCAAACCTGCGCCCCCATGGACTGCGATGTACATCCTATATTTACTTCGGGTGTTTCATTCAATCGATGGTTCATGTCAAAGTCGGCACTATCCGATAATGCACATGGCAGGGCTTCTCGATACTTATGGAGGGGGCCGCAGATAGTTAATATAATAATATTCTAACTCGAACCTCTGTTCATGATAAAACATATCGCAGTCGCAAATGATGTTTTTCGTGACAGAGCTTTCAAGTTAAATTGATATTGACACCGTTCGTCTTTAAATATGAATCTGTTTCCATTGATCAAAAAAACGATGAGATCTCGTCACCATGTCGCGATTGTCCGTTTCATCTCATGGGACAAGTCGAAGGAACAAGGACGGTCTATAATTACGCCATATTTTCCGTGTTGCAATGATAAATGTCCTTAAATCAAACCTATATAGAGTCATTATACGATGTCTGTAAGGTCAAAGGCCTTCTCTCCCTCCTTGCGAACAGCGACACCTTTTTCAGTCACAATCGCCGTGATAAGTTCCGCAGGAGTAACATCAAAGGACGGGTTGTAAATTCCCTCGAGGCCCTGCGGCGTGATCATCACCACAGCCTGATCCTCAGCAGTTTTGCCTGCATTGTATAGAGCACCGCGAACGAGACAAGCTTCCAATGCTGGGCGCTGTTCGATCGGAATACTGTATGGAAAGAAGGCAAAGGCTGTGAGTCAAGTGGCAGTGATCTAAGCATGAAGCACTTACTGAGACCCATCTGCTACATCAAGATCGATCGTGCTGATGGGAGCAACAACTATGAAGGGGATCCCATGGCGTGCGGCAAGCACAGCGGCGTTGTATGTTCCAATCTATACTACATCGATATTTTAATGAGAACGAATGAATGAGAAATACACACCTTGTTTGCCGTATCCCCGTTCTTGGCTACTCTATCGGCGCCAACAGCTGTCGGGCGATATTAACAGTTACAGGTATCAAAAGGTAACTGCGTACCAACGGCATGGATATTGTGATGTTGGAACAAGGAGCCGACCATCGTGTCGCACAACATAACCGAGGGGATCTCAAGTGTCTGCAGCTCCAGCGCGGTGAGCCTACATTGATATGTCATCCAAACGGTCATTCAACGGAAAGTTCGATCAGCCACCTCGATCCTTGGTGATATGGAGCCGTCTGGGTGTAATATGCCTTGTTTAACTTCCTAGTCTCATGGAGGTATGTGATCAAACCGAGAGCCGTGCCATAACCCTGCAGTCGATACTCAGTAAGGTCCACGCGGTGCACAAAAATGACGTACCGACGTTGCAAGGGATCCTGTGTTGCACACTGTCATAACGTTGAGGCCATCGGCACTCTTTTCAGGTCCTAGATAATCTAATAACCAATCTCCTCCCCATTTTGACATCTTTTTGTTCCTCCCAACATCCTCCTCAGCAATCAGATGCCCTTCCGCAACCAGTGCTTCAGCCATGGACCTTACGTCTCCCCCAGAGGTTAGTGACACCACCAAGGTTTTGTGTAGACGACGAGTGGCAGCACCGAGATTTACAGCCGTTGGCCGTGCAGTGAAAAGGAAATCTAGGATTGGTTCGACATGAGCTTTCAAAGCGTCCGGTGATACGAGAAAAGTGGGTTGAGGAGAGGCTGCAAGTGCCTCTGTGAGGTGATAGGAGAGCGAAAGGGATGCAAGGGATGCTATAGCAGGTGCGCCTCTGATCTAATGGCTTGATGAGCATTGCACCAAGTCAGGCAGCAAATTTGAACCTTCATCGATTTGATTGCGTCATGGGCGTCCTCTATGGACCTTATGTGTAAAAACTCTGTAACATGTGGTAGTAGTAGCTGATTAACGATCTCGAGCTTGCCATTGGAGGTACGAATGGATGTCAGGGGCGCCATGTGGGACATGAAAAGGAAGGTAATCCGATAAAAGTTAGATAATCGTTGTCGTAATCTAATCTAACTGGGACGCGAAATCACATGCGTTCACTTACCAAAACCTCCTCAAGCTTCATACTTATGGGACCCATTCATTTCTTTTTCAGCATCACAACATGATCGACCATCTAGTTGGTCGTCCAAATCCCTCTTGGAAGCGCACACAGGTCCGTCACCATACTAGACATACTGCAGGGTGTAATTTGACGACCTCACTAGGTGTTTCTCGTCATATTATTCTGGTTATGGCGCATCATCCGCGGAAACTCCAGACCTCCACGCATTGTTTGGCTCAGAATAGCAAATAGATTGCTGCGTATGCCCCGTCACATCAAACTTCGTTGCACTCTACTGACAATTCGCAGAACGCTACACGCCTTGGCAAATAATTGTCAGTACCTTAACGACTCTGTATGCCGTGCGGAATTTTGACAATATCCTTGGCCTCGGATGTAAGTCAATATTACCCTCTTCAACTATCAACAGGCCCTTATACAAGAAACAGCACCTGAGCCTCTTGCCCGACTTGTGAGTCATTGGCCTACGCCAGGTGCACTTTAATTAACATTCTACTGATAATTTAGTATTCCCCGTCCTATTATCGAGCTACTTGGATCAACACCGGTCTCGAGGCTGGATTTGCCACAGCCATGTCCATACGCCCCAAGTGGTTAAGGGACATCTGCTCCATTTTGTTTTCAATCTACTATATCATATACGCCAATGAAGGAGATGAAAAGGTGCTCGAAGCGCAGCTTTAGACTGGAATCAAAAACTGATAATTCAACATCATAGCTAAGAAGATTCAGAGCAGTGCCGACTGTAGAGATGCTTCGTACTACTTGGGAAAAGACTACAAATCCATATGTGAGTCCACCTCTGCTTCCCACCTACCATCGCGGCTCACTGGCTCGTTCAGATTCGTATGTTAACTCATCTACCTTGGCTTTCCATGCGACGCAAGATATTATTACCTCGACCCAAATCGTCGAAGTACACGCGCCCGATCACAGCTTACCTCTTCTTCTATCCGCACGAATCGCAGTTGCGTTGTGCGACAGATCTTATTTTGGACTTCCCTGGCGGAGGATTTGTCGCAATGTCGCCAGAGCATCATGAAGAACGGCTCAGAACGTGGGCTGTCAACACCAGAAAGCCCGTTCTCTCTATCGATTATGGGAAAGCTCCAGAATGTACGTGCAATTCACTGGAAATCTCTTACGGGTGTTTATAACAGGTTTCAGATCCGTATCCCTTCGCGATTGACGAAGCGTTTGATACATACAAAGTCCTATCAGAGTCTGGTGTGTTTAGTCTATTTCTCTTTAAGAAGTTGTATCTAAACTTTTGTAAGCGGGTCGCGTTATTGGTATGGCTGGGGAAACATTCAATGTGATCATATCAGGCGATTCCGCGTTGGTTTCTTGTGTGACTTTTCATCTCAGTTAATTGATCCATTGGATAGTGGTGCAACTCTCGCTGTCAACGTTATTCTGAAAATGCTTGAGAACGAAAGTCATCCGCAAGTACGTGATGAACCGAAACTTCGTCACCCCGTTGCCCTCGTCCTTAACTATGCTGCCCTTGACTTCAATTTCACCTCCTGGATGTCCCCCGTCAACTTACGAGTTCTGCAATCTGAACAGTCATCAGGCAATTTACCAGGAATAAATGATTTGGCTGTCCAGAAAGACCATCTACAACACATTGCGAGTCAATCTCCTACTTGGAAATTATCCTTTCTAATATCATTCTCAGAGTCCTCTTAGCATGGTGAAGGACAGCAAGTTTAGTCATCATAAATCCAAGCGCATCAGAAGGACTGTGAGTTGGAGAGATGCCTTCCGAGGTTTAACTAGTGTGGGAGAAACGAGATCCAAAGCCTCGGGCAAGCACAGTCCATCGATTTTAAAAACTCCAAAACGTGTGACAGTGTCTTTTAAAACTGAACCTGATCAGACAGATGGTGAGAGCGACCTGGCAGATGCGGAAAGTGAAGAAGACGAAGGCGAAGGAAATCTTGATATCGAGAGAGAGGAAGATCGGCCAATTTGCGCTCGCATTCGCTATGAATATCCCCAAGTCCCCTCTGCTCCACACATTAACCTTGTGATGAGCAACACTGAGTTGGAGCGTCGACAAGAAGAACTTTCCGCCGCGGTTGAGGCAGCTAATACTGAGGCCTTGAAAGTTTTTGTCCGCAAGGATCACGCGGAACCTATTGGTACTCGTTTGACAATGACCAGTCGGACTGGATATTTCCAGGACAGAATTGTGTCCCCGAGCATGGTACGTTTTATTGTTTCACACTGGATGGTTTCCCAAAAAAATCTATACAGATGCGTGCAATGGCAATCTTATACATAGGTCCCCATCGTAACCCAGACTTTGCTACTGACTACCATATCTCTCCCATCCTGGCGCCTGCACACCTTTTGGCTCAGTTCCCGCCCCTCCTTTTGCAATGTGGTGAAAAAGATCCTTTCGTGGACGATACTGTCATCTTTGCTGGGCGAGTCAGAGAAGCCAAGCGGGCTCGAAAACATGAATTACAGTTGGCTATATCTGGAAAAAGTGCTCGTTTTGGCTCGGGTAGTCACAAAGGCAGCAGTATCAATAATTTGCCTTTGGATACAAAAACACTCGAGATGATGAAAGAGGAGCTAGACAAACTCGCGAAAGAGACGGAAGATGACTGGGTCCAGCTCGTATTGTTTTCTGAATGGAGTCATGGATATCTGCAAATGCCAACGTTGATGTCTGAGGCGAAAGCGGTGAGATAGCAGTAACCATTTCTGAACCTACCACCAACTGATAAAACGGATGAAGGTCATTGAAGAACTCGCTGAATGGATTGACGAGGCGTTCTCCAAGAACGCAAAGAATATCAATAACATTGACAAAGATGTGGCTTTGCTCAACCCCCCAGCCTCTTCAGAGACAGAGACGGAAGATACTGGAATCACCTTTATTCCCAAGAAGTACCAGAACGGGTCATTTCCAAACAGGGTACTGCGAGAAATAAGCACCAAAGCCCTTACTGTAAACGGCCGGTCAACAGTTGGCTATCGAGAGCAGCTTTCGGATGACTCGGACACGAATCAGAGCGATCGCACTGCATCCCCAACTCGGGACGAACGCGATCACTCAGTTGTGAAGGAGATACATACACCTGTATCTCGTTCAACACCGCATCCACCTGATACACCCAGATCCGTTCAACGGGCACTCGCAGGGACACAGATATCAGAAACGGAGCTAATGCGGCGGCGACGGCTGTTGGACTCTCACATATTTGAGCAATAGATGTAGGCCTGTGGTCGAGGTGTACGACATGTGTGTCCTATAATCGGGTATCGGTAATCATAATAGGTTTTTGCACAGCTTGGAGAACCCGCTTGGAGATCTAATATAAGCGTGCCGTGCTGTGCAACACAGCCACGGCTGTAACAATCCATATTCTGGGTGTAGAGCAGGCATTCTTCTAAACTGCGGCATAACACATTGTGGGGAACCTTATAAGAGGAGAAAGCAGAAGGCTGTTCCTGACATGTATTGAACAGCTAACGAGGCGGCATCATCATCAAGCGCTTGCTTTCGGAAATTGAAAATTCTTGTCTTCAAGATGGACCCAACACAAACTCCCATCATTCCTACACACTCACCTCATTTCCACCCTGCAGCAGCCCACGAGCCGCAGGAAGGCCCTTCTCTACATCCAACTCACTATCCAGCACCCGCCATGCCCAGGGACTCCCAGCCCCAATATGCTTCCGAACCTCTCTATGGTCCTGCCGGCGGCCCTATGTCCCAAGCCATACCACTCCATGGCCCTGTCAGCCATCCAGATGGCCCTCGCGAATACACCTACTCTCACGTCCAACATCTCAGCCAGTTCTCACCTCATCCTCCGACCGAGCAATCTCCTGGACCTTCAGGTTCGTGCTCTGCCACTGCAGCTGATGAGAGATATCCTCAACCAACACTCTGTCTTCACAGAGCCTTACAATCATGGCTTAGAATCATCCCAGCCACCTTCTCCCGGGCATGAGCCAGGCTCAAACCCGGGTGGTGCAGGTGCGAATCACTATCCTTCGTCAACTGGAGTACCTAGGCTCCCTCCTATTCTGCAAGTCGAGAAGCAGCAAGTCACAACATCGGCAACGCAGCTTGCAAGCGCAAGTCGCCGAAGGAACGAGGCTCACTTCGTATGCCCTGTTCCTGGCTGCGGAAGCACATTCACCCGTCGCTTTAATCTAAGAGGTAATATCGCGGTATCTCGAAGCTGCTCTATCATCTTTAATTGCTTGCTTGCAGGCCATCTTAGGTCACATACAGAAGAACGACCGTACGTTTGCGAGTGGCCTGGCTGCAAGAAGGGTTTTGCTCGTCAGCACGATTGCAAGTATGTAGATTTCATGATCTTCCTCAGCCTCGAGACTCAAGTAGATCACAGGCGTCACCAAGCGCTCCATACCGCGAAATCTCAAAACAACGTGTGCCGTGGTTGTAAGAAAGCTTTTAGTCGATTGGATGCTTTGAATGTACGCGCGCTTCCTTAACGTACATATATCTGTTATTAATATTTTTTCATCTCCAGAGGCATCGTGAGTCATTCTGTGTTCATGTGACGTTGTTGCCTAATCTTTTTCACTAGTACGATCTGATGGCGGTGCAGAGTGCCGGGCGTTAAATCCCAAGTTTGCGGCGGAAGACAAGCGCCCATAATCCAGATATTCTGTTGTGTGACAACGTGATTATCATCTATTTCTGCATCCCTAGAACTTAGGGTTAGGGTCTATAATATTCCTATTGTAGTAATTGAATTATCGAATAAACACATGTTTCCGGTTGCGCGACCCATGTAATTCCGTGAATTTTGTCTAATTAGCCAATTTGCCAGTTGCCGCTGTCAGCGATGGCTCTTTCTATGCTCGCTGGAGGGGCTGAATGTGGACCGTCTAATCCTTTACAAGGCCTTTCCAAGAGATTTGATCAGGATAGAGGGCTGCAGCAAGTAGGTTTTCAATCTCCTTCTCCTCGATAACAGCACTAATATATATTGTAGGACCATTTCGGAGCAGGAACAGCTGGTCCCTCCAGGGAGGTCAGTCTCATGCCTCATCAACCTCTTTGCTTTTGATCATTGGACCGTTAGACTTTTCGTTCGACGGCTAATCCTGGCATACCTGATCAAGACGCCGCTCGATTCTTCTCCGCCAATGTCTCCCCGGCCCAGTTACCTTTAAGTGATACTTACGACATTTCTGCGCTCCGAGCAGCCTTGCCAATACAACAGCAAGCACACTTGCTTAGCCCGCAGTTACATAAATCAGCTTCAGCAGCGAATTGGGCAGCTGACTTTGCTGTTCAGCGACCGCTTTTCTCCCAGACGCCAAATGCCACATTACAGGGCAATGATGTGACCTCACATCCCGATGTAATCAACTCCAGCAGTACCCCTATGCAACAAGTGAGGAACGGGCTCCCTCATGGTATTCATTTGCCTTTCAATAGGATTTACATCTGATACTAACTTCGTATCCCTAGCATCTTTGCAATGGAATCCCATGACCAATATCGGGATGGGACCAATGAATTACTCTTCGGTTTCCCTCAGCAATGTGCATCAATCTCCAAGTACATCTTCCCGTAGGTCGTCGTATTTTCGCTATTCTTCTAAGTTTATCAATACGATGTAGAAATATCCTGGGATAAAGAGTTCAATGATCAGGAGGCTGCTCTCATACAGACCCCCGTTGTACAAGAACAAATGCAATCCGATCAGAGTGTACGCCAAGTAGCAATTGATAACGATGATCTCGCTCGCACGGCTGGTCTGCTCCTAGAAAACGTTCGAAACGAGCAAAATCCCAAGTTCCAGAACAGTCAGTTTCTGAACCTCATGCGAAAGCTACGGGATCGGGATATCATTGTTGAAGGAAATCAGATGGTTGAGAACGAGGGACAGCAATCAGTCGATGTGAAAGGCAAGGGTCGAGCGACTGACAGCAACCCATGGCATACATCACAAATGAGCAGCGATACACCACAAGTCGGCTTCGCTTCTGGACAGCCACATGTCCGCTTCTCTGACTTAGCTCGTACTCAACTCGCCGAACAAGATGCTAAAATCGTCGAGGATGCGAATGATGCCTACTTCCGTCAGGAAAATGCAGAATATCAGCAATACTGGAACGATTCCCGCGTTGCAGATGCCTCGCAAGCCCCTGCCACAAACGCTGACGTCACACACTGGGAACGTCTGCAGAAGGATTGGGATCAGTTTGAAGCAACCACCGAGGGGATCAAACAGGTCGTTAATTATCAGTTTCAGGACAACAATCCCTATCTAACAGGTGACTCATCTGCGACGCGCCAACATAGGATTCATGCGGGTTATCACTCCTTGACCGAGGTACGTACTAACAAAATGTATTTCTTGTCCTTACGTCATGGTTTTATGCTTTTAGAGCGTTTTGCAACTCGAAGCAGCGGTGCAGCACGATATTAACAATGCCACGGCTTGGTATGAACTAGGTGTGAAACAACAGGAGAACGAACGTGAACAGAAGGCCTTCCAGGCACTACAACGTTCTTTAGAGCTTGACCCTTCTCATTTGCCGACATGGCTTGCCCTCGGCGTGTCCAACACTAATGAGAGCAATCGTATTGGCACTTTTGACGCTATCAATGAATGGGTCAGTCGCAACGCTCGCTATGAGGATGTTGTACGAGGGTTCCGGACGCAAAACCCTTTGAGTGCAGACGCTTCTCTTGCTATGCGCTACGGACACTTAATAGATACCTTGATCGCGATGGCAAGGAGCAATACGAGTGGTGTCGTGGATGCCGACACGCAAATTGCATTAGCTATTCTGTTGAATACTAATGAGGTTTGGAGGTCCTCTCTTGTTTTTTTCCCATCTCAACGTATTACAGGAATATGGAAAGGCACACGATTGCTTCCTTTCGGCGTTAGCGGTGCGACCAGAGGTGTGTCGAATCGTTTCATCGTCTGAGACCTTCACTTACTCTTGAAACCTTCAGGACTGGTTACTCTATAATCGTGTTGGAGCGACTATGGCAAACAGCGGTCGTGCGGAAGATGCTTTACAATATTACTACAAGGCATTAGAGTTGAATCCAGGATACATCAGGGCCAGGCATGCTCCATTTGTAAAATTGTCGATATCAACACTAAAGCATTCTTTCCAGGTTCAATCTCGGTATTTCATGCATCAACCTTAGGGTATGTTTTCAAAACGACAGATAGACCGAGTTGTTCTGAAGTGATACTGCATCTAGCGTTATGAAGAAGCCGCACAGCATATACTAGATGCATTGGTACTTCAAGATAGCGATGGAATTCGTGATGCCTCTGGTCTGAACGAGACACGCGGTGTGACTACCAAAGCATTATGGGATAGTCTCAAGACCACATGTCTCCATATGCAGCGTGTCGATCTCGCAACGTTGTGTGATCGACGAGACCTCGAGGGTCGGTGATCTTTCGCTTACATTTCGTTTACCTGCGAGCTGACGAACTATCGCCTCTAGCTTTCAGGCTTAGTTTCCATAACACGTAGACATATCTTAACCCATATAATATAATTACTGGTGTTCGTAGCCCACGAGCCATAGCTTCTTGAACGTACTTTGCCTCGAGAATTCCATTACGTCTGACTCTCTCGGGCGGACATCAGCCGGACAAAGTCCACTGATTGCACTACAACTGTAAGCAATAGCAAGAAAGAGCCCAGGCTTGCTCTGACGTAGGTATATTGAGGACGATCAACGACTCAGCATGGTCAAATAGCATGTTTCCTTAGGATGATTTCGGAAACACTGCAAAGTAATTTTAGTGCTGAAAGGGAGCTGAAGAGAAAGTAGAATTTACCAGGTTGGAGACCCAGCCTCTTTGCCTTCTCCTGTCGTGCAACAGCGGTCTTCAAGAAATCCATCACTTCGTAATCCTCCCTGTCCATATTTGGGTTCTGCGCAATGCGTTTCATCTTTGCTAAGAGTTGTTGGTGTTGAGCAGCATCTGCTTTTTGCTTCGCAAGCAGATCGCGCGCGTCCTGAACGTCAAAATCGCCCATTGGGATGAGGGTGGGTGTGCGGCGAATCATTTGGAGGCCTGAGCGGAGTCCGCAGTTGTTGAATGAATGAAAGAGGTGTAAACAAAGGGACACTGCCAAGTGCTGCGCAAGCCATAAACGCCACGACACACCCAAAGCACACGACTATCTTCGTATTAAACTTGACCCATTGTCAAAGCGCATAGTCATGGCCATAGATATTCTCATCCGTGCCAACGACGCAATCAGGAGCTTGCGGGTCAGTCATACTTGTCTATTATCCAAAGCGTATTGTTGACATGGTTGTATCCCCAATAACCTTAGGAAACTAAGTTCTCTGGTATTCGTTCGCCGGCCGAGTTCTTTGATTACCATCGCATTTCCCGACCAGCAGACTTAAATCAAGCAACCTCAGTCAGTGCATTCCTTTCGAGACGCGCAGGAATAATGTCCTAATATTCCGTTAATTATAGCGCATATCCTACAATACTCGCTATTTCTCAGGTGAGGAGCACTCGCCAATCAAAGACAATGACGTTCAGCTGACCTCATTTTTTACAGGAAATTATGGTCTCATCATTGCAATCCTTGCCGTATACGCAGTGTACGTGGCTGTAACGCAGTCGTTTTTCTACGACCTGAAGTTTACCTCCAATAGCATCACGAACTATCTCCTTCTCATCTCCCTTGCCTTCCTTGTCTTTGGTTTTGCCGCCATTAACAAGTTTGGTGCGTCATGTGTGCTTTCTGCTAGGCGCCCAGATGTTGACTGTCATTCTGCAGCTCCTGAAGCCACCCAGTTTGGTGAACACACCATAACCCAGAAACACCTGTACACTGGCCTGTTCGTCATTGGCATTCCGCTACTTTGGATATCCTCACCCATTAGCACATTCTTCTGGCTCGTCGGAGCCTCAAGTATCCTCATTCTTGGTCATGCAAGTTTGCTCGAGCCCGGCATTGAGAGTGATTACGCATCCATTCAGGACAGCGCTGTTTGAATTACACCGACATTGGGCACGAGAGGGTGTTCATATTGATTCTGCACCTCTTTCAATCATCACTTCATAGATTTGTAAATGACAATTTGGATTTTTATTTCCTTCTGCTATTCAACAACGATATCCAAGTGAAATGATAAACCAAAAAGGAAATGAGATGAAGATCATGTGGCTGGAGACCAGGATGAGTGTGTGGTCCATAGGATGAACGAATAAATGATGTGTAATGGCGAGTCAACAAGCTTCTTCTGCACATATTGTACAATTAGATGCGAAATGAGGTAGGACACGAGAGCACAGAGAATCGGCGGTGGAGGCAATGAAAGATCATTTTGAGGTAGATAGATGTGGTAGAATGTGAATGCCGCAGAGATAAAAGGTCATCTAATGTTCGAAGCGGTGCCAATAAATAAGGCCATTAGAATAACAATATGTGCTATAGAAGAGGGAGCCATTGACCTGGAGTCCACGAGTACGTTAGACAGCGAATTGCGCAAAGGACCTGGAAATTACCAATAACGATACTAGGCAGATCAAAAAGATCCCTTCGTATTGAGAAGCAAAAAGTGGCCGGCACCGGCGCTCCCGAGGGTTTCAATAGCACACAATGCGAATACACGGATTGAGTCGTGTTTTCAAAGGCATGCGCCGCAAAGTTTTCCCAGTACTCCACTACAGACTGGTTCTCAAATAACTGGGAGAAGTCAGACAGAGATGCTGGTTAACAGCGATGCGACTGCACCTCATAAATATACTTTTTACCACCTATGAGCTCCTCCATGGGCCATTCCGTCAGCATACAGAATTCGGGTGCAACCAAGCAGATTTCACCCGTTCTCCGCCAAACAACAGTGGGTGTGCCGCTGAATGACATCAACTTCTCCAGTTCCTGATTTGATAAATAAAAGGATTGTCTGTCGTTGAGAAGCGAACATACCAGCAACGATCTTTGAAAGCACTTTTCAACAAAGATCTCGTCATCCAGAGAAAGAGGCATTTGCAACGCGATGAGCGACGGTCGAAAAATGGCTAAAGCCCGGACGATACGTAGGATATCGTTCTTCTCGAATCTTTGCATGACAGCATGAATGACATCGGAATCGTGAGAGGGGAAGATGGGATATAACAAGTAAAAAGATCAGAGTCTGAGTCCCCGAAGGCACTCATTTCGCACTTGACACATGCGCAACAAACGTACCGAGTGGGCAGATGTTTCATGAGGAAATGATAGCCCTCCGTGTAGTCATACGGTTTTGTCACACGGTCATGGATACCTTGTAGCTGTGAAGTAGATGATTCTGGAGCGTTATTGCTCCTAGAACTATCCGAGGAAGCCTCGGGGTCATGAAGAAACACGGAGATTGGAGGTGAACGTGGACGGGAATCGAGTGGAAATCGAGGTTGCAAAGGATGAAGGGGTTGTGATGCCTGGTTGTTCTCGTACTGGGAAAGGTCAACTGCGTCGTTGATCTCGTCTGATGCGGCTTGTGGCTGCTGGGTTGTATATGGGTAGGTGAGATACTGTGCGGGGTTCGACGGCGATGAAGGGACTGGAGGATCCGACGGTTGGACCAACTGGGAAGTTCCATATGACGTCGTGTAGGAGGAAAGATTGCCCAGAGAGGGTGACGTTGAGTAGTCTATTGCCTCGGAGGCCCAAGTGTATGATTGGGTTGGATCAGGAGATGCTGGTGATGCGACAGATTCTGGACTTGGGTTGCCAAGTATGGCAGAGAGTATGGAGTACTCGAGATTGGCAGCCTCAGAACCAAATGTAAAGCCAGGGTCAAAGGCGGTGGTCAAGATAACATCAGACTGGGGAGCAAGCTCGGCTGGAATAAGAGATCGGTCAGGGAGTGGAAATGAAAGTCAGAGTGCGCACATGGAGGGACGGTGGGTGCGCTCGTCGGCTCCTGACTGCTTTCTTGAGTCGACGACGACTTGACTCGCTTCAGTTGCTCTGCAGTACACGTGATCAGTCATTGTGTCCATGCCTGCAGTTCTGGGCCGCGCACCGAGCTCGTCCTCGTCCAAGAGGTACTTTGCCTTTTTGCGGTGGCCTTCTGTACAGTTGTCTGCAATCCCACGTTTCGTACACCGTTGACACGGTCGCGCTAGCAATGGAAGAGATCAATGGAGATGCGAGAAACGTCAGGCACGCCACCCACAATCGTCGCAGGTGAGGTGGGCCTTCTGGCAGTGAAAGCATGCGCGGTTTGCTTTCTTTTTCTTGGGGCCGTCTCTGGCTTTGCGTGGCTGGACGGAAGATTCTTGGCCAGAGTCCTCTGGGGTACTGGTGCGCTTGCGCTTGGGACAGGGGGCTGTCTTTTTCTTTGCGGGGGAGGAGGGGCCCGCGGCGGCATTCATATGTGCGGGGTTGACGAATGCGGGGGAGATGGGGAGGGGAGCGTAGACGGCAGACATCGTGCTCGTCGATGAGCAAAGTGCAAAAGGCCTTCCCGCCTGATTTAATCTTGCTTTTTTATTCTCGGCATTCTTTCCAATTTAGGAGACCGGCTCACACCGGCCCACCGCCGATCTTCAATCATGGCCTCCAGGCTCCTCTCCGTACTCACAGCTGCCCTTGGTCCCAGGCAGGCCGCCAACGAGCTCAGATGGATGCAGCAGCAAGCTCAGTCCAAGCCAGATCTCGCCAACATGGTCCACCGCAGAATTAAAGGTGAACCACTGCAGTATATTTTGGGCGCGTCCACATCTCCACTTCCCTCATGCTTTTGCTCAACTCTATCCCAGGTTCTCAGCCATTCGGCCCGCTCAATCTTTTAGTACGTTCCCCCGTCCTCATCCCACGCCCAGAGACTGAGCATTGGGTAATGGAACTGGCACAACGCATTTCAACAAACCCACAATCACCCAAGCGTTTGCTGGACCTCGGCACCGGATCAGGATGTATACCACTCCTCTTATGCCATCTCCTACCCCAAGGCACCCTCGATGCTTGCGGCATTGATATTTCTGAGCATGCCCTCCGCTTGGCTACCGACAATGCAGAGTTATGTGGCACACCCACACCAACTGAATCGGATGCCGGAAATAAAAATACTTTTATGGCAACCATCGGCAATGTTTTATCGCCCTCTTTCTCGGCAGACGCCAAGATCAATCCCCCATACGACATAATCACTTCTAATCCCCCTTACCTACCCTGGGACGAGTATCTGTGCTTGCCTCGCTCTGTATCAGCTTATGAAGATCCCCGCGCACTCTTCGGCGGCCCAGACGGTCTTTTCTTCTACCGTGCAATTGCATCTCTAATCCGTAGAAATGGCTTCCTTCAGCCTGGCGCTATTGTAGCGCTTGAAGTTGGCCATAATCAAGCACAGGATGTCGAGCAGATCATGCGTACTGAAGCTCACATGCATGCTGTAGAAATTTGGTCTGATCCATGGGGCAAACATCGGACAGTCGTAGCACACTTGTAACAGCTCAAAATACATTCTACCTGTTGTAACATGACAGTGGATCTATCGGCAGTATGGAAGTTTCTGCAGAATTTCCCGCGCTACTACTCATAGTTTCCGAGGCTTATGCATGCAAGTATCCGGTCTCGACGGCACTTACGATCCAGAGACAGTCTTATCTCACCCTATACCCGTCTTTATGATGTTGGGCATTTCCAGTGACGTCTTGACTCTCCTTTCCGCTCCCATACATTCCAGCGAGATCCATCATCCCTTCACCATGACAATGGCATTAAGTTCAACAAGTTTACGAGTCCGAAATCAATTCATCGTGATATACGCTTTGCGTCATCTGGACCTACACGCCGGAGGAAAGCCGAAGTGATCGTATGGAGACATGGAAAAGTCTCATTCTGTTACATAATCGTAACACTCGTAATAATAAAAGACTTATCCTCAAAATAAAACGCAGTAGCTTTTCATCAGACTTCTGATACACAAGGGGCATATCTGATTTCTACAAATTGCTGCTTCCAGTGCGTTGTAATCTAGCTATTGAAAATGGCGAAGCCAAGAGAGCCGATCAGGGGTACATTGCCCAACTGAAGTCTTTCCGGTCTCACATCACAAAAGATGGGGACATATTTATGGTTAATCATATGATCCCGGTACTTAGGAAATTCTATCCCCACGTTCTGGTATGAAGATAATCTCGTCCCT
The DNA here is from genome assembly GCA_017657195.1 of Termitomyces sp. T70a. Classification (NCBI taxonomy): domain Eukaryota; kingdom Fungi; phylum Basidiomycota; class Agaricomycetes; order Agaricales; family Lyophyllaceae; genus Termitomyces; species Termitomyces sp. T70a. The sequence goes on from JAGGAT010000015.1 coordinate 89,481, forward strand.
GCTGTACTGAATGTGACTCCTACATCGTGGATGTCACACAAAGAAAGGTAGAGGCAAGTCTTCAGACTGTATCTGATATACCAGATATGTCACTTCCCTTTGGCAAATCTAAAAGGCAACAGTGTGACCACTCCTGAACCATGCATAGCCACACCCTAACTCTCTGAGGCAACCCATAACCAAATGGCCCAAGCTAGAGAGCACTGTAGACAACAATATCCAAGCACACTGAATACCTTTTAACGTATCGTCTCAAACTAGGTAGTTGTCTACCCATCCAGCAAGAGAGTATGGCATAACAACCCAAGAATTGCAGTTCCAGTTAATGTACAGTTCGTAGCTCAACGCCAACCACCATCTACATTCTAATATTTATTACTCACAAGCTACTCTGACTCCGCCCCGAAAACTTGGGTCCTCCAGACATCCCTTGAGACCGTTCATCTCGTCTTCAAGCTCCTGGGGTGAACACTTCTTCGCTCCCTCAAAGTCTATCAAAACCACGTCATGCCCTTCCCGCACGAGAAAGTTGTATTTGTTGGTGTCGCCAAGCTTGATCCCGAGCTCATGCAATTGCCCCAAGGCCTTCCTGCAGCCCTCAAGATCTCCTGGCCCCGCAGCCCTCGCATCTGGTATCCACTCAGCAATGAATCCAACCACACGCCCGTCTTTTCCCTCAGTAAGATGGCCCAGAAACTTGGGGCCGATACCCGTGCCACAAATGGCTTCATAGGCAGCCGTCTCAGCCTCCATGGGGCCAATTTCCCAAGGCCAAACAGCAGTCTTGATTAGAACGGGCTTGCCATCATTAAGTTCGGGGTGTGTTGAAGTGCCAACGCGTTGCCTCACGCGTTCTTGTACGAAATCCAGTTCATTCAGCTTCACTGGATGCCAGAGGTTTTCCACCCCGGCAAGGAGTTCGGTCTCTGTCTTGATGAAGGCGACTTGTCCTGTTTTGGGATCCTTGGCCACGTGGCCTTTGTTCCAATCTCCAGGTGGAAAAGGTGGGAGGAGCTTGCTGAGCAGGATGGGCCCAAAGATCCGGTCAATCGAGTCCCCGCCAAGTGTTTCTGGCGCTACGGTCACGTATTTGACGTATTTCCCGTCGACGAGGAAGCGGTAATCGCTGTCATCTGGGTTTATGGCGTCTTGTGGCTCGACGAGACACGCGAGGAGCTGGACGTTGGCATTGTTTGATTTGGAAACGTTCATGAGAGCGACGAGACTTGTCGATGCGGTATTATCGCAAAAAATTGATCGAGTCCCACACTACTAACCCTAATCAATTCATCGTGATATACGCTCTGCGTCATCTGGACCTACACGCCGCAGGAAAAGCCGAAGTGATCGTATGGAGACATGGAAAAGTCTCATTCTGTTACATAATCGTAACACTCGTAATAATAAAAGACTTATCCTCAGAATAAAACGCAGTAGCTTATCATCAGACTTCTGATGCACAAGGGGTGATTTCTACAAAATGCTGCTTCCAGTGCGTTGTAATCTAGCTATTGAAAATGGCGAAGCCAAGAGAGCCGATCAGGGGTACATTGCTCAACTGAAGTTTCCGGTCTCACATCACAAAAGATGGGGACATATCTATGGTTAATCATATGATCCCGGTACTTAGGAAATTCTATCCCCACGTTCTGGTATGAAGATAATCTCGACTCCTACATCGTGGATGTCACACGAAGAAAGGTAGAGGCAAGTCTTCAGACTGTATCTGATATACCAGAACCATTGAGGACTCCTTCGAACGCACGAACCCCTAGCCCCTGAGGGATTTCAATTGATTTCAACCGTCATATCAGTTTACATAGAAAGCCGGGGGTCGATCGTAATCGCGACCACGTGTACACCATTAAATCTCGAAACCTTATCGTCATGTCCTACGAACGGATAGCGTTAGATGAATTCTCAGACTCGTTTTCTGTTACGACAGGCGAGTTTTCAAATTTCATGCGTAAGATTCAATCGCTAGGTCGCTGATATGACACAGAGCTTTCCAGTGAGGTCATAGGAGGCCAGATAGTCTCAGTTTCGGACGAATTCTTTGCTGAAGCCTTCAATTTACTTCTACAAGAGGTCTGCTTTTTTTATATCTGACTTTGAACGAATTTACAGACTAGGCAACAGCCAGCTCCAAGCTTAAAAGGTCAGTTCGGACCTAAAGGTGCCTTATTTAGCGGATGGGAAAGCAGGAGACATAATCCAGCATACGACTGGTAAGTTTTGGACACGTAATATACCATTTTCTTTCATCTGGGGCATAGGTGCATCATTAGACTAGGAACGACTGGCACGATTACTGGTTTTGACGTCGACACGTCGCATTTCAATGGTCTGTGAGACCTTTCGTCCTCGAAGTTATCTATCTTGACTGATACATGAAATCAGGCAACGAGGCCCCACAGGTTTCCATCGACGTTCTGCATGGATTAGGATCGGAAGATCCATCACCCCATGACGCTCGAGTGAGTCGTCTCACGCAGGGGAATTCATGTGCTGACTCTTACAGTGGACCGAAGTGCTCCCGAAGGTGGACTTGGGACCCAACTCGCGACACCTCTTTACCATCACAACAACCCATCCTGTGAACTATGTGAAACTTAACATGTATCCTGATGGTGGCATCGTATGTCTGTCCTGTCATGAAATGAAATGCGCACAAGTTAATGACAATGCATCATCGAGGCCCGTTTTCGGGTATATGGGCATGTTTTGCCTATTATTCCTTCGAACGAGTCCGAAATCTTCGATTTGGCTCACGTTTTCGCGGGAGGACTCGTAGAATACACTTCAGATCAACATTTTGGTGTTGGCGCGAACCTTATCGTCCCTGGACGAGGTAAGAACATGGGAGGGGGATGGGAGACGAAGCGAAGTCGCACCAAAGGACACAAGGATTGGGTTATCATCAAGCTGTGAGCGAACCTTCTTTCGATTTGCTCCTGTCCATAAATGGCTTCATAGCGGTGTACCTGGCGTACTTGACCATGTAGAAGTCGACACCCACCATTTCAAAGGCAATTTTCCAGAGAGCTGCGAAGTCCATGGATTACACACCGATGTCAGCATTGATAGGAAAACTCTGGATCGGGAGGAAGACTGGACACTGATATTACCGAGAACTAAGCTAGGGCCACACAGACAACACTATTTCCAGTTTGAAAATGTTGAGGGAAAGACCTACAGCCATGTCAAGGTTACTATTTATCCTGATGGCGGTCTACAAAGGGTCAGGATAATGGGTTGCAGATCGGGTACCAACCTTCCAAAGGAGACTCTGAGTTCTATTCCAGCTTCGACAACCACCCATCAACCAATTGAAGCCATCCCTGCGCTATTTTCCTCCGGCAAGATTGTTCCAGTATTACCGCTTACTCCTGAGGGGTTCGCGCCGTTTGGTAAGGTTATTCAAGGATATACCGATCCACATGCTGTCCCAAAGGGAACGAAGGTTACCCCTGCCAATGCAGGATCTGCACGAAAGTTTCACAAGCTTTCTCTCATCGAATCATTCTATTCTGCAGAAGCTGGAGCAAGCTCTGCAATTTCGCTTTATCGATGCCAACCTTGCCAGGACGTCACAAAGGACGGATATCTAGAGCTCAAAGTATTGGAACGCCACCCTTTTACTAACCAGGCATTCATCCCTATGGGTTCGGGCACAGGGGAGGGCATTAGGGATCCAGGGCTAAAGTACATCGTCGTTGTCGCACGCAACGGAGTAGATGACCGTCCGGACCTCAGTACTCTGAGAGCATTCGTTGCCAGCGCCGCACAGGGCGTTGTCTATAATACTGCCATTTGGCGTAAGTATAACGGTTTCACGAGTCTTCAATGTTTTAGCACTTACCCTTCTCTCTGAAGATCAACCCATGACGGTTTTAGGCAAGGTGAGCTTGCATTGGGATATCACGCGACAGGTTCATGACAACCATAGTAGGAAATGGATCTTGCTTGCGTCGAAACACAGATTGGGGATGGGAGCACCGCAGATTGTGAGATTGTAGAATTGGCAGATAAAGACATTGTGAGGCTTAGGTTGGCAACTATCTGGAATATGTGAACGTCTTTAGACACGTAACACAACGAGGCATGATCGACCCTCAAGACAAAGATATTCGACGTCATGAGAATCAGCGCGCAGCCTTCAATATTTTCATGTTGGTTCGAGTTGATCATACAAATATTGATCATTGCGGAGTTGTAAATTCTCACAAGGTTTCGGCTGTCATCCCTCTGTCTCTCTTTCCAAGTTCATGGAGGTGTCAAGGAAAAGGCCTTACGTCGACAACGAAGATGCTATTGCAACAAAGAAAAGGGCTCTTTCTGGTCCCAATGGAAGCCCTCAAGTCAATGGCACGGGCAAGGAGGAGTTTGATGCTGACAATCTCGAGGTCAGACGCGTTGAATACTTCCCGTGATGGATGTCCTTCTAACAAACAACCCTAGCTCTTCCGCAAAGAGGCCATTTATCGGAGAATGAAGCATTATTCCAGAGAGAATGAACGTTGCCAATCTCGCATAGAAGACCTAGAAAAAAGAAAACAGTCTTGTGAGGTGGGTTTGGCTGCCATGACGGCGTGTTGGAACCAGGTGTGTAAGCAATGCTGCGCACCGCTTTACCCATTGAAATAGTGTTCAGCTGGTCAAAACTATACGGTTATTAGTTAGAACAGACAATTTGCCTGAAGTCGCTGACCGTTTGTGCCTTAATTTTGTATCACGCAGATGTTCTGATTCACCTATTCAGAGATGTTTGATTTCACTGTACATATACAAGAAGATAACTCGGCAGACGTCACGAAGGCTTTGCAGGTCAACATGAGGGCGACTGAAAAGCTCGTAACGCGGCTTTTCGAGGCAGGAGGGAACGCTCAGGCCCCTTTACCTGCCGAGAGTATCCTTCATGATTGCCAAAAGGAAATTTCTGACGTGTGTCATGCTTGATTTCAACGTTTCTACATCGTCTGACTTTGTACAGCGCATATCTTTTCAAACACAATTGGACTTAGTAAATGCCAGACTTCGAGACGCGGAAGAGTTGAAAGAGAAATATCACAGAGACCTTCAGTTGACTGAGAGCCGCCTTGACCGACATAGGAGCCAGACTGTGGCCGCTGTCCATTCTCAAACACAGGAATTACGACCGTTGGGCGTAGAAGACGCGATAGAGGAGTCGCAGCGAAAGCCGTCCTCTCCTGCAGTGAGTGGTTCGGTTAATTGGTGGGAGTCCAGGTTATCCTAATCTTTTTATTTTCTAATATTTGATCAGGAGCCCAAATCTCCTGTGCAGCCTAACGGCATTGGTGATCCAATGGAGGTAGATCTATTAAGAGCGCAAGTTGCTTTTCGAGAAGCGAGAATCAGCGAGCTGGAACAGGACGTCTCGTCAGCTACTTTCAAAAATATGATGCTAGAGATCGAGGTAGATTCCCCGTTCATTCTATCACTTCCATACTGATGAGATGCTGACAGTTGAAGCAAATGTCGTATGAAAGAATCGCTGAAAACCCTCACTACAAGAATCTCTTGGAACATGCAGGCGTTTTGCAGGCTTCTCTCACCGCTAGTCGTACAGAGGTCACCCGCTTGACAGAAGAATCGAGTAATCTGCGGGCGTCGCGGATTGAATGGGAAGAAAACGTTGTTGTACGTACTACTTTGTTTCCATCTTCTCTTCTGTTTTTGATGCTTCCGTAGAGTGCCGCAAATCAAGCCAATCAGGAGCTCAAGACGATGTTAGCGAAACGTGATGCGGAGAATTCTCGACTTCGGGAACAACGTGAGCAACAGGCAGCTGAGCTAATTGAGAGGAAGCAGTCAGACAGTGTCAAGATGGCGTCGTTGCGAGAAATGAGAGCATTGAATGATTCTCGTTTGGTATGACATATTCTCATTTTCAAAAATCAACTTTTTAAACTCTGTGTAAGGAACGTATAACGACATTGGAGTCCGAAGTTGCACGATCCAAGGCCTGCTTGGCTGCTCATGTTGGCGACGAAGACCTCATGAAATTTTTTTTGGAAGGGCAAACCCACGAAGCAGAGTATTTCAAGTCGCTCAAGGAGCGTGCTGCGTAAGTCCTCGAGTATTATTCTGGTCATCCGAGTGTGAACCTTTGTGCTAGTGCTGCGGAACAACGGGCTTCAATCTTGGAAAAATCATTGTCTAAGTATCAAGAAACCCACCCTGATGTTGCAGAACATTTGAAGACCGAGGCAGACGCCTTACAAAGATTGGCTGAAGTACAGGCACAATTGAACAAATACAAAAGGGTTTATGGAGATGCTTCAGGACTTCCACCAGATACGTCAGTTTTGGTAGAACAACTTCGGCATAAGGAGGAAGAGGTTCAGAAGTTACGACTTCAGGATAGTCAACATACTCAGGTCAGGATATGGGTTTACTCGCTATGCTTCGCCTATCTCATGTGGTTTCCCAGGCTGAGATGTCCCTTTATACCGAATTAGAGAAACTATCCACTGCCTGGGAGTCTCTCGAAAGGCAAGTTAAGGACAAAGTTTTCGATCTCAGCAATTTGGAGAATCAACTCAAGAAGGCTACAAGCGAGGTGAGTCTGGTATCTGGTAGTTCCGTTACAATTCTCATAGATAAATCCTCGCCTAGAAAGCTAAGTCGGAAAACAAGTACTACGCCGCGATGCGAGACAAGGATGCTGTTTCGGCAGAGACCACAAGATTACAGAGAAATGTAGAAAAACAAAACAAATTGGTTGAACGTTTAGTGGACGCCGAAAAAAACCTCACCGCCCAATTGGTATTGAATGCGTTCATGGTCCAGAACACTACTAATGAATCTTGTTAGAGCAATCTCGAGAAAGAGCTAGCTGCAGTGAAGACCGCTAGTCTCGTCTACAAAGACAAGGTCGAGACTTTAAATGGCAGCGTTGCTCATTGGACTCATCGTTGTGAGGTAGAGCAGCATCGGGCTAACGAGGCAAGCGTAGAGTTAGTTGTCGACATTCTATACCTAACTTTTATCAAGGTCCACATGACGTTCCGTGAGCTAGAAAAGTCACATTCTGTAAAACGTGCCGAGCTGCGTAAAATGGAAGATGGGCTCATTCGTACCAGGAAAGAGCTCGAGACTAAGATAAAACAACAAGAAACCACGGCATCTCAGAGCAGCGACAGTGAACATACAAAACTCTTAGTGAGGTGATTGTGCACGAAGTCGTCAATTTACTAACATTTCGGATAGAGTATCCTCAAGTGCTCTGCATGCAAAGTAGAGTTCCGAAGTGCCGTTATTACTAAGTGTATGCATAGTGAGTTTTCCTCGTTTTTATTTGGCACGACTTCCAACTTATCAAGTATCTCGAAGCGTTTTGCCGGACTTGTATAGATGCTCGGATTTCTACCCGGCAACGAAAGTGTCCAGCATGTGGCCTCGGCTTTGCACAATCTGACGTTTTGTACGGGCTATACTTCCAATAGCATTGGGCGAGGAAACAATCTTTAATTTTAACATTATTACCACATCTCATAAATTATGATATTCGTGCCAGTTCCTTTTGCTCTCTAATCGAGTACTTGCGTAATTCATGACTCATTATTCTTGATGCAATTGGGCCAGAAAAGATGTATAGCAAGCAAGTGACATGCATAAAAGCGCAATGAGAGCGTATTTGGTAGAATGGTCTAACGTTTGACCCAAGTATACTGAAGTGTGTCGTCAGCAGGGGACTTCTTAAGAAGAAAATAGATACACACCCTCTTGCGTGCCTTTGCGAGGCCAGTCTTCTTGCGTTCCACCATACGAGGGTCACGTCTCGTGAGTTGCGCTGTAGATTACATACGAATAAGCAATGTTGTAAAGAAAGACGCAAAAACACGTACCTTTCTTCAAGACTGTAGCCAATTTTGGCTCATGTATGACCAGGCCCTTTGCAATACCATGTAAGAGGGCGCCTGATTGGCCGGTGGTGCCTCCGCCACGAACAAGGGCGAAGACGTTGTAGGCACCAACTACTCCTGCGACTTTGAAAGGACGCATGATACGTTCGCGATCGATGGGTATTGGGAAGTATTCGGCGAGGGGCACATTGTTAACAAGAATCGTCGACGTTGTTATTCCCTTATAATCAGGAGCGCCTTTTCCTTTCGGCATGGACGTTGGCTGCGCGTGCACAGGAATGATCCACACACGCGCCGAACTGGTCTTCCGTTTTCCTACCGAGTACGACCGGCCATACTGATCTAGTGTGGCTGGCTTCTTCTGTCGTTCAGCAAGCGACGCGGCTTTCTTTCCACTTTCGAAAAGAGCGACGACGGAGCCTATAGCTACCTTGACGTCGGAAGCATTAGCGGCCTTCGCGATGCTAAAGTAGCCATTGAGCTCGTTCAAGAGTTTGATGACCCTACGGTAGCGCGATCGTGACATGGGGCTTTGAAAGTCGGTAGACATTTCTTCCTGATCCTTCCACATTGGGGATGGGGGTGGCAAGCTCTTGCGAGCAAACTCAGGGAGAGGGAGAAGATAGAGAGCTTTAAGTGATTTGCGAGCTTGAACGATAGCATCTTGCAGTAATATGACCTGGTCAAAGTACTCGGAACGACCTGTATAGAAGGTGGGAGAGGGTGGAGAAGTCTTTTCGAATCCTCCCTGCCACTCAGAGGCATCGCCGTCTTCATCCTGGTCCCGTCTCCGTCGACGTTTTGGACCTCCTGGTCGGCGATGAACATTGGTGAGCTGTGCAGGGGGGACAAATGGACGGCGGGCCGTAACATAAGAGCGCCTTAGCACTTGGCGTACGGGATTTCGCAGGACATTCATGTGCAACACTCCGAATGAGTTGGAGAAAAAAGTAGGATGTCACGTGCACGTGTTAGCTCACTTTCAGTGCTACGTGACGCGAAACAGCAGTCGACGAGCATGAGCGTAGAACAAAATTTCTCTGGTGCATTGGCGACATGGAGAGGTCAGCGGAGCCTATGTCTAACATCCTCGAAATAGTTTTATATTATTGCAGACATCAATCTTACTGAGCTGCAAAAGGGATTGGATGCCCAAGGCATTGAACTCGTCGACAACCAGAAAGAGAGTGTCGTCGGACGCAAGGCGTTGGCGGACAAGACCAAAGGTCGAGTTACTTGTCCAGATTCCTGTGTTCTCCCAACTTATAAAGTCGCTCAGAGTTCAAGAAGCTCCCTGAAGTTGAGAAGCCCAATGCTTTCAAGGGTCTTCTCAAGGGTATGACTATGAACAGTGTGCTGTGAAACAAAATAGACTAACTGGGTGGCTTAGCGTACCAAACGGAGATTGACAACTTGACCAAACGCTCTAAGGCTTCCGAGAACGCGTTTCTCAACGTATACAAGGTCCTAGCTGAGGCACCCGACCCATATCCTCTTCTTGAAGCAGCAGTGGTAATGTGGTATTAGCCCTTCTGCCCACTTCAATCTCACAGTAAACATAGGACCAAACTGTCAAAGTTGCAGAAGCCTTAGAGTTGGAAGTCGAATTGCGTCGACTGCGGGAAGAGAATGTAGAACTTCGAAAACGTGCGAATGAATTTTCGTCCATTGAAATGGCAAAGAAGAAGCTAGATGTCAAGGTTGAACAATTGGAACAGAAGGTATGCATGTTCTTTGACCCCGTTATGATGTTGCCTCACCTTGTCAGATGGAGGACATGATTCTGGAGAAGGTTGCTCAGAAGGAAAACGAACTTAACGCCACTTATGACGAAAAACTTAGAAACTACGAGGAACGGTGCGTATTTGTCATAGTGCGTATATCGCATATTGATGTATCAATCCTACTCCAGCGAGCAGGACTTGCAACGCCAGATCACACTGACTAAGAACCAACTGCGAGATTTGCGCACGTCAAATGATTCGAATCAAGAAAAACTTATGAATCACAGCCAACGACAAGGTACGAAGTCTTTTCCCAACATCTGCCCACGGGGTTGACCATTAAGCGTTTACAGATCAAGAAGTTATTGCTAAACTTGCTGAAGTGGACATGATGGTTGCAGACCTTGATCGAGCCAATAGTCGAGTTGCAACAGTTGAACGACGAAATGTGCGTATTCAATTTCAACAGCCTCGCGGTTCATACATGAATTCGGGATACAGGAGATATTACGTGCTGAGATAGAGGCTATACGTAGCGGCAGCGATACATCTGACCGGTGAGTAGTAAGGTCTGATTGAGTGTCTTTGGTAGTGATTTTGATGGTTCTGTTGACCAGGGTCAAGTCTCTTGAGGATCGGATTTCAGGCCTTGAAGGCGAATCTGAGCACATGGCACGCGCACTAGAGGCGCAGAAGGTTCTGACAGCAGAGATCGAAGCCGGGGCCGCTAAGAAGCTCGACGAACTGACCAAAGAAAGTCAGAAGAAGGTCTGGGAATTCACGACCCTTCTCGTGACAGGTACTGACAGTGGGACAGACTGGCGAAGTGGATCAGTTGAAGCAGAAGCTGAAACAGTATGCCAACTACGACGAAATTAAGCGGGAACTGGAAATCATGAAAGTTGGTCAAATAGCTTTGTTCTACCTGACGGAAAGTGACATTTTGTGCCCATAGTATGTTGAATTTGCTGGGCTCGATGAAGACGTAGATGAAGATGCCGGCGGTGACAACAATGTTCTGGCGTTGCCAAATCCTAATGCAGAAAAGGCAAACACCCAACAGGGGAGTTCCCTAGAAGCTCTACTCGCTACCAAGAACAAGCGCATCCTTGAAGAGTTGACCAGATTCCGAGTGCGTTTCTGAGAATTTTCCGTTTTTGGTTTTATCAAGAGAAGAATTACAGATCCTTCATAGCGAGCTTGAAGAATCATTGCGAGCGGCCGAGGACCAGCTCAAGAATATGGGCTCCGAGCTCGAAAAGCAGAAGACACTGAACGAGAAGCTCGAGAATGATCTCCTCTCAGTGAACAAGCATAGGACCAACGGAGACGTGCCGCCATCTGATTCTGGGCTCGATGTTCTTGCCGGTCTGGAACTGAGTAACAAGAGACCTGTCAGTATATGTATACTTTGTCCAGAAAACACATACTCTGAACTTTGGGCATTAGGAAACCAATGCAAACAAACCGATACCATTCACTCCTTCCGCGGATGTTATGATTTTGCCGATTGTTACGAGCCAGCGGGACCGGTTCAGACAACGCAACGCTGAGCTCGAAGACGTACGTCTCATGTTCACCTTTTATTGCAAGACAGTCCTAACATCTGCCGTAGGAACTCCGGAAACAATTCCAGATCATCTCCGAGTTGCGCACTGAGATCAAGAACCTGCAGACCGATAATTTGAAGCTTTATGAAAAGGTGCGGTACATGCAGAGCTATCGCGAGGACACGAGCTCTCGGCCAGTGACACAGCTGGACCCGTTGCCAGCCCCGTCGGGTTCTGTCCGTGCAGACGACATAAGCAAGTACCACACGCGGTATGAGCAGGCCATGGACCCGTTCGAGGCCTTCCGTGGCCGGGTACGTATCGATATGTTCCTCTTGTTAAAGAGATATTAATGGATGGATGTTTTTGCAGGAGGCCACACGGGCGTACGATAACCTTCACCCTATAGAACGCGGAGTTTACGTTTTAACGAGAACGGTGCTTGCTAACCGTCGTGCTCGGACATTCTTTGTTATCTACGCGCTAGCTTTGCACGTTCTTGTGCTGTATACCTCGTACGAATGTGCGACAACATCAGAATCACAGGTGCAGAAACGGCCAAATCCATTCTAGAAGGCATGTTGTATTTACGGACAACTTTTGGGACAAATTATTGTAGTGTATGTTATGGATATATACTATGCTGGCCATTTCTTAAAGAGCAGACCAGAGCCCTCAAGTTGCCAATTTTTTTCCCCAGCGTCTGGGCTATTTATTTATTACGTCGTGGATATCATAAACCTTGTTGTACAGAATGCAATGAGCGTATGTCTGAAAATCGGTGGTATTGCTCTATTTCATGGACGCCCTCCAGCCAACTTCCGCTGGTGAAACGCAATGGCCTGCTCGACGGCATTAAGCAGCGGCCTCAGCGCCTACCAAACCATCATTCAGTGAGAACAAAGAGAAAGATTCAGGAAACGCACCGACTCCACACGCGCCGGATCCACCCCATGCGTTCTCGCAATATTGACGAGGGCTTCAACTTTTTCTCGCGTTTTGACGAGATACCCAATCATCTTTGCGGCCTTTGCCGCGCGCTGTGCGGGTGTCGCCGTGTTGACCGTCTGCACGTCCATCGGGGGAGGATACATCGCGGACCAAAACTGGCGCAGGAATTCATTGGCAGCAGTTTGGCAGGTGGTCATTTGTCGAAAAAGTCCGTCGGGAATATCATCTTGATTGATAGAACGTCAACAGCGCGCCAATCATGCAGAAAAAAAGCTACAGACTCTTTCGTGTTTGCACTTCTAACCGCGCAGAAACATTTTGTGTCATAGAAAGCAGCGCCGCATCTCCGGTTTTTCGTTCCTGTTTGAGCTGACAAAACGTCCACAACGTAAATATACGCGAGTACATGGACCTTGAACGCACCTGCGATAAATTCTGCTCCCATCCCTCCACGTTTGCCTTGGCCTCTCGAAACATCGTTGGTATGTCCAAAACCTAGGATTGGTGACGGTTCACGGACACCAGCTGAGTTAGAACCATACGAACGCACCTTGGTAGTGTCGTCTCCGCCTAACGCGCCAACACGACCCTCAAAGTACCGTTGGCTATCCTGCATTTCCAAGGCAATACCCGTGTCTGCTTGAGGATCTCGCAGGTCTTCCAGCTCAATCTGTGCGTATTGGTCCTGTGTAAATCCATGTTGGTTGGACTGTGCAGGTGTCTCTGAGAAAGACACACCTCGGGGGTCTCAAGCCGCTGTCGCTTCGACGCAGGCATTGCGCCTCTGATGAAGAGTTAGGACCGAGTCGAGTAAAAGAGCGGTATGACATACAGTGCAGAATTGAGCAAACGTTCTGAATGTTCATTAAACTTGCGGATGAGTGGCAAAGCACCCTTTTGTCGGCCAGCTTGCATAGTAATGTCTTTTTCATTACCGGTCTGTGAGGGTGTCAGACATGTCAGTGAGGGACCAAGGCACGTCGGGGGGATGCGCAACCGGTTCGTGGTCCTCTGATGTAGCGGCAAGGTCAACAAAGATGTCGACATCATCGCTTCGACGGCGGCGTGGCTCTAGGCCTGTGGACGGGAATGAGCAGAGACTCGGGGAAAGCGAACGGGGACGGACCGTCGTCTTCTTTTTCTAGGTATTTGTCGAATATGGGGTCGTCTTTGACGACGTGCTGGGCGGCAGTGGAGCGGATAGAGGCGCGGTGGGCGTTGAAGAGTTTGGATTGAAAGTAGCGCTTCCAGAAGCTTTCTTCTGTGAGCTGGAGACAAAGTGAGCGGGGGTTAGTGGCAATACGTGGCACAGACACGCCTTGGAGGGAACATTCTCGCTGTAGGCCTTGGCGACGACCGGGTACTCGTCAAAGATGTCGTGCACGAGCTGCGGAGTGATTCTGATTTTGATTTCGCCGCCCTCTACTGCCTCTGGACGGGGGTCGACGAGCTGGCCGGACTTGCCCTTTTTCTGGGCGTCTGCGGCGGCCTGGGCAAGGAGGAGGTGCTGGGAGATGTGTGAGTCAGGGAAGAGCAGGCAGAACAGGGGGCGCACCTCGCGGCCGCCCCAGAACTCGTCCTCTGAGATCTGGCCGGCGATGACGAGATCGCGGTGGAGCTGGGCAAGGTCAGGGTTGGCGAGGAGGACGATTCTGCGGAGACGAAAGTCAGATGCGGGATCATTGCCGGTGATGACGGGGGTGGTTCTGCGAGAAGCGGGGAGCTGGGCTGCTGGACGGGGAGTGAGTGTGCTGCTGGCGACTGGGAGCGGCGGGGGGTCGGCGGGGGTATCGTGTGCTCTGTTGCGGCTAATTATAGCAGTGAGCTCCTTCTTGAAGCGCTCGCGCTCGTTGTGGGCAGCGGGCGGGGGCGCAGTGAAGGTAAAGTTGTGGCCGGCATCGTCGTGCAAGAGGCCGAGCTTGAGACGGACCTGTGCGGCGCCCTCCTTGCTGCAGAAGAGGGCTGGGCGGGGTGAGCGGGGCGGGGGCGGGGGAGAGGCGACTCACAGGCAGCGTGGGCGTGGGGAACGCGGACGACAGGGGCGGGCTTTGCGGCGGGAGTCCACTGGAGATGCTCGTCGGTGAGCTCGAGGACGCCCGGCGCTTTCTTGTACGACGCCCGAGCCGTACACACCACAGTAGGCATGCTTACGTCAGCACCCCGCCCCAGCAGTACAGCCCTGCTTACCTCAGCACCGCTTTTTCTGCAATGAAGCAGCTCCTGGTCTTTGACTTTGACTGGTCCCTCGCCGACCAGGACACCGACCGCTATGTCTTCGAGGTCCTTGCCCCAGACATCCGCCGCCGCAACAAGACTGCAAAGCTGCACACCCAGTGGACAGATCTTGTGTGAGCACCCTGTCCTGCCCCACTGCTCCCGCTCACATCCCCAAGTGCGCAATCGCTCCAGGAGATCCATGCACGCGGCGTCACGAGACAGCAGATCGAACACACTCTCACCTCCATGCCCTTTGTACGTTCTGTTTCCCACTCGTCGCGTCATCTCACGTCCCCAGCACCCAGCCATGGTCCGCGCAACCTCCAAGCTCAAGGCCCAGGGTAACACGGCCTTTTTCTGTCTCTCCAACGCAAACTCTGTCTTTATCTCCACCATCCTCAAGGTATCCTGTCTTTCCTCCCATTCTACACGTCCTCAACTCTCTTGCAGTCCAAAGGCCTCGAGCACCTCTTTGACCAGATTACCACAAACCCCGCAGAGTGGGACGAGAGCGGCCTCCTCAAGCTGCGCCGCAGGGTCGACCCCAACGGTCCCCAGCACGCCTGCACAGTCGGCTGCAGCCCCAACATGTGCAAAGGTCGCGCAGTCCCTGCCTTCATCTGGACACACCGCTGACATTCATGCAGGCGAGGAGCTCGAGGCGTTTATCAAAGAGCACGGCCCCTTTGATCGCATCGTCTACACCGGAGACGGCTCCAACGACTTTTGCCCTATTCTCCGCCTCCGCAGGTCAGTGTCCCACTCACTCAACTATCGTTTGTTCACACCCTCTCAGCCAAGACATTGTATGCTGCCGCCTATACCGCGGCCTGCAAAAACGCATCAACGAGGAAGGCGAGAAACACGGTCTCAAGGCACAGATTCGCTACTGGGCAGGCGCATGGGAGGCCGAAGAGATTTATAACACCCTTTCAATCTAGAGCTAAAGATATAGATAGAACACTTGTAGAAAGCGGAATTCACTTCAGACCAAAGTGTAAGAGTGAGGCTCGCTCACGCATTGTTTTTCAAGCCATGTACATATAGTGAAAAGTGAAAACGACACGGGGCAAAATATGTGGCAGCAGTGGTCTCGACACAACAAGAAAAAAGATGAAGCGAGAATCAAAACAGCGTTTCGAGGAGACCTATCTCGGCCACGGGTCCATTGACCCTCCAGCACCGCCGACATTACCACCGCTTCCTCTCAAGTGTTTGGCCCCTCCAATGGGTTGTAAACCCTCTGGAACCGCAAAAGGATTACGCTGTTGTTGTTGTTGTTGCTGCTGTTGCTGCTGTTGCTGTGAACCCTGCGACCCCGATGGCACCACTCCTGCACTATAGAACGATGACGCCACTGCTTGCGACGGGACCGCGACGTGCGCCCGTGTCGGCGCCGTAGGCGACGTATAGGCCTGCTGATATTGATCCGGCTGTATGGGCACAAACATATTACCCATGTCCGTCCGGCGATCGAGCGTTTCAAACCCGCTTCCTCCCTGTTGCTGTTGCTGCTGTTGTTGTTGAGTCTGCTGCTGCGGCTGCTGCTGTGGCTGGCTCTGCGCATAGGTAGCATACCTATTCCCGCTCGTGGTCGCATTGCTCGCATACACTTGCGGCGGATTCGAAATCACCGCAGGCCCACCCCCAAACACACCCCCTCCACTCGTCCCACTACCACCGGGCCCACCACCCGTCCCAGCGGCGTTCCGCACATTCGACATCACCACCTCCCTCCGTCCCGTATCGTCATCCACCATAATAGTCTGAGGGTGGAACGAGTGTGACAGTTTCGACGGTGGCGCCGGGTACCTCTGACCCCCTGCGACCATACTGGCACTGTTTCCCTGCGTCCCAGACCACGTCAAAGACCCCCCCGAAGCCGCGGCAATCTCTGCTTGCTGTTGCAAATACTCGATCTGCGGGTACGACGTCGACACCTGGCTCGTCTTGCCTGCCTGTCGCCTTTCCCACTCCTTCATCGCGTCGACGTCCCGATTCAAGACTGGCGTCAACGCATCACGAGGGATGTTGTCCATACGGTGCAGTCGTGCAAGCGCAGGCGGAATATCTTTCATTTGGTTGTTGTGATTCATTGTGTTTGCTCGTGCACGGGCGTGGGCATTTGGATTATACGCATTAGAAGGCACCGGAGGGTTCAGATGCATAGTAGGATTCGTGGCCAATCCTTGGATATGTCCAGCACTAGAGTACCCAAGCTGCCCTGATGATGTCTGGTGCACAAGACGATGCTGATTTTGTCCGCCTTGGCCCGGCGCATACTGAGGGTTCTGGTGTTGATTGTATGCGTTACTTCCATCAGTTATTCCGGAATACGAGGACGCAGTCAACTGCTGTTGGTGATGTTGCTGTTGCTGTTGCGACTGCGCTGGTTGTCCGGGTGTAATGTACGGGTTTCTATACGACGGAGCATTCTGCGCTGCAGCTTGGTGTGCCGTATACGCCTGATGTTGATTAAGATGCTGGTTGTATGACGCAGCATCCTGATACGCCCTTGTTCCTTTCGGTTGAGAGGGTACTAGGCCACCAAACGGTCTTTTAGGGTCTGATGCTCCGGACGCAGCTGATTGTTGATGCTGCACGACGCTTAATCCTTCAGGCTGTTCGAAAGTATATCATAAGCTTGCATAAATGTACAAAGTAGGGCAAAGACTAACCACAAACGGTTTAGTAAATTTGTCTCCCGTAATGAAGGGGTGCAGTCTTGCTTGCTGTGGAGTCCAACGTGTCACTGGGTTCAAATTAAGAAGTCCTTGACAGAAGTCGATAAATGATGCTCGATTATTCAACTCTGGATCAATAGAACACGTCAAACAGGGTTGTCCAAACGAGACTGTGTTACTAACCCTTGTCCAAGTCATGACCTGACCTCGACGATTTTGATGTTGGCATCGGAGCAGTGTTGATAATCTCCGGTAGAGACGTCGCTTTAAAGTACTGTTTTCCAGGCTGCTCATTGGTGTTGTGCTCCCGGGAATATTGTTCAAGCGATTTCAACCTATACCTCTTCTCGTTTTGATTGAGTTGTGGATTCCACACCTCGTACGTATCAAAAAACTGGCTTGTTTGTTTGCCCGTGTTCAACATGCTCAGGGGAGGCATTCTAGAAGAAAATTACTCTTTTGAAAATGAAATTGGAAATGACGGTCATACGTACCCGAGCATTTCAATTATACGAGTCAACTGGTTGTACTCGCTTGTCCCAGGGAAAAGGGGCAGCCCGAGGAAAAGTTCGACAGCAATGCAGCCAAGAGACCACATATCGATCGCGGCATGGTAAGACATGCCAAGCAGAACTTCTGGCGACCTGTAGAAACGTGACTGGATGTAGGTATACACCGTTTGCCGCTCATGGCAAGCAGAGCCAAAATCTATGACTTTAATTTGAGGCGACTGAAGTCTGTGGAAGTTGGAAAGGCTTGTTTAAGGATATCACTAAGAAAGACGACGAATTCGACAACGTACGATTTTAGAAGAATGTTCTCGGGCTTTAGATCACAATGGATCAACCGAGCTTCTTTTAGCACCGTCATTGCATCCAACAACTGTGCCATGAACACTTTAACCAACTGCGTACTCAACCCTTGGAATTGATTTTGTTTAATGAGTTCGTAGAGATTTGACGAGAGAAGTTCAAAGACAAGACACAAATGATTGCGATGGATGAAGGAGTCTCGCAGGCGAAGGATATGGTGTTCGTCATTAGGATCGCAAGTTTTATTCAACTGTAACAGGGTCACTGAGTGTTTCAACAGTACGTTTTAGACAATCGCGTACCATCTCAAGTATGGTTACTTCCATCATACTTTGGTTGAAGTACGCAGGCTTATTCTTTACCACTTTCACGGCCACAATTTCGTGCGTCTTCATGTTCTGGCATTTAACGACCTGGCCAAAAGTTCCTTGCCCGAGGATATCAAGAATCAGGTATCTAGATGGCTAAATTAGAAGCGGTCAGACCTATTAGAACGCGTACACGTACTTGTGGCCCTCTTCCGTGCCCAACCAATCATTGACATATAAGATGTAGTCATAATCATCGTTATCGTAGCCATCATTGTGTGCAGGCTTGCTGGGCTTGGTCAAGACGCGTCGTGGATTGTGGGCAGACTCGTATCTAAAGTTAGGATTGCAGATGTGGTAGGTCTCCACAATGTTGGTTGTAAGTTGCCGTAGGGGCTGCACTAAGATTAGCAGCAGCTCTAAGAAGGTTGAAAGTCAAGTCACGTACGGATAGGTAAGTGCCATCGCTTGTCATTCTTCTCCCCGTAATTGGAACATCGGTCCGTGGCTGGAGGTCGTGCGCGGTACGTACACGTCGGAACCCAGATGGACGTCGCCGTTGTGGCGGAGGATCAACCGCCATCTGGTCTGAGGAATAGAATTGTGACGCAGGACTCTGTGAGTGCAAATAGGATAACGGGGTAGGAGGGTTTGAAACTGGGTTTTG
This sequence comes from Termitomyces sp. T70a, assembly GCA_017657195.1. Lineage (NCBI taxonomy): Eukaryota > Fungi > Basidiomycota > Agaricomycetes > Agaricales > Lyophyllaceae > Termitomyces > Termitomyces sp. T70a. Next base: position 108,283 of record JAGGAT010000015.1, read on the forward strand.
CCTACTCGTCTGATGGGCAGAAAGGTGTGTCTGGAGAGCAGGAGGGTGAGGGCTGGATGTGTCCATGGCATAATTCGGCGAATACGGTCCAGCAGAACTGAGAGCCGTGTTATGAGATGTGTAGGGCGAGGTAATTGGGGGCGTCATGGCTTCCGATTTCACTTGCGAATGGTTGCGACTGTGTGACTGCGATTGATACGAAGCGGGATGAGTGCGTTGGTCCTGAGGGGGAGCGTAAGGATAGTTTGCAGTGGTCGGTGAGTACTGGGATTGTTGCGAGTAAGACTCCATCAAGGAAGATGAGGGTGGCCCGCGCAGAGGCGAGCGAGTAGCATGGGCAGAAGAGCTGGGCTCAAGGCTAGGCTGAGCCCTCTTCGCCTGTTGCGTTGCCGAACCATTGTAATACATTTCGGTGTATGTGTCTGTGGGAGTCGAAGCAGAGTTGACAATAGAGCCGGGACCTGACAGCGATTGCTGCTGATATGTAGCAGGGGGCGGATAGAACGACGACTGTGGGAGCTGGTTGGACGGTCTAGATTGAGAATCGACGTTGAAAGCGCTCTCGAGGTCTTCTTGTTGATGGTGGCGGCGCGCCCTTGAGGACGGAGTGTTTCCGCTGGCGCTTCCTCCCAACGACGCGCTGCGAGCCAGCTGATTATGGCCGGTCGATAGATATGGGGAGGTCAATGGAGGTTGTTGATCATCAATGAGCTGGGAGACTCGATGTCTTGAAGACTGATGAATGGGTTGAAGGCGCTGGGGAGATGCTGCTGAAATGGACTGTGGCGGCGGTGGTGGTGGTGCAGGGTAGATATACGTGGCCTGAGCAGCATGGGCTGCCTGGGCCGACGAGGAGAGCGGCTCGACGTGGGTCTGCCAACGGGGCAGATCAAAGCTTTGGTTTGTGTCAGGCATGAACGGTTCAGCTTCCGACATGTCCAGGTTCAAGACTCAGCAACCGTGGTCTACAACTCGAGCTGCCGTCTCCCAATCTACACGGCGCTCCGCAAGACGATTTCGATGGTGGTTGAGGCTGAGAAGGAACGTAGTGGGACAGTTACACCGCAACGGGCTCAGGGTTTGTATGTAATCTCTAATCGATTCTTAATTGTCGGACAATAAATCGTTTCATCCCCCCCTCTCAATCTACTATAACAATTGTATCATATACCCATGCTTCTACTGCCTGCAGTCGGCTCCTCAATTTCCAGCAGTGTTGCAACTATCCCCTTCTCTGCCTCAAACAATAGTTTCGAGCCTTGTCCGATCGTCATAAACGACGATGGCACATCAATCGACAGAAATATTTGCTTTCCAAATCGTTTTGCTGTGGACGCTTCAATGCAACAAATCTACATCACTTCTTCTCTGACAAGCCTTACCTAGACGTTGTGCCATTGATAAAGCAACGTCTGACCCGCTTGATCGAAATAAGGAGGTGGCAGGGATCGTTGCTCCAACCTTCACAAATCGGTGCACCTCAGTTACCCTCCCATGCCTGACTCAAGGTAATACGTACCATTTTGGGCGGCATGGCACAAGCCCAATCCTTGCACAAGCTACCTTGAATTGCGGCCTTGTCCACATCTTCAGGTGACAATTCTGTGGTACCGATCCACACCATGTATGAGCCAACAAGCTGCGTCACCTGCAACGCGAGCGAGGGCAAAGATAGATCAGAAGGTGTCAGGTATCTTGTACTGACTGATATCGATTTACTCGTCTCAGTTGTCATTGCGACAGACTCAGCCGTAGTCAAGTCGAAAAAGAAAAAGACGCCGAATTTCTACGAATCAATCACATGATTTGACGGTGCTTATTTTTCTTCTGCGAAACCAGATGAAAGGTATGTACTGAGCACATCTGAGCACTTAGGAGCATCCAAAAATCACTAAGGGCAGTGGAGACACCGATCGACTTGGCTTCTGCGGAATTTTGTTGACGATATTGATGTCCCTTCTTGCCCCTTGCGAGGACCTGGAGAGACATCTGACGCTATATCAGTTCTCGACTGGATAGACTAATGGTTTACTAGACCGCTTGTCGAAATGTTGATATTATAGCGACTGTCTCGAAAAGTCGAGTAGCGAACGGGGCGGCCTGACTTGAATGTGGCTGATCGGGTGGCAATGCGCGTGCCTGATCTCGCCGAGGCTTTCTCACCGTCATCATCCATCAAAGGGTCAAAGGTTCACAGACCAAGTTGAAACTCGATACATGGCACAAGTGCACAATATATCAGCCATTGATAGTTCGGGAGTCGTTCGATGCTACACTCATGGGTTAAAAGCCTCTCTCATGACCAGCAAGTCTGCTAATAATCCTGGAAGGTCAGCACATGTACATAATCTCGATAACCAAGGCTGATGAGTTTTTTTACTATGTGTATACTTTCTTTTAGGCAGTATTATTGTTGCCCGAAAGACCCTACTGACCCAGATCGCTGCAGCTTCTGGCGTATGGCTCAGACCCTTATTCACAGCAAAACATAGGCTAACTTCCAACTAGACTGGAAAGATGATCTAATGTTCCAACAACGAGACTGCAATGCCACCGCGTCAACTTCTCTTCTTAATTCCCCCACGTCATCTCGGGATGAACTACCAACTACGCCATTGCAAAGAAAACGCCTACCAACTAGCCATATGCCTCCCTCGCAAAAGAGACTAAAGTTCATAAAGGAAGCTCTTGAAACACCAAGTGGAGAAAGGACACCAGAGTCAGCTCTGAATTCCCCATCCAAGTTGAAAAAGCGCCTTGAGGACATTCAACTGGCCCTGAGTGCTACTAATGCTTCCACTGTAGGGACCGAGACAAGCCATATCCTCCCCGACCCTCCGTCTCCCACACCTCATCATAACATATCTTCGCAGCCATCTGTGCCTCATGGGAATGTGGGAAAAATTTCCGCCAGCATCAGTACCGAAAAATCCGACGATGAAGATGCGGAGTTATGGGACTGTGTGGACATTCCGAGAATCCAAGATGTTTCTCTTGGCAGCCATGTCGGTACCGCATCCACAGAGAAAGGTTCTCAGGAGGCGATTGCCGGTCCTTCTTATTCCAATCGGCGTGACAATGAGCAAGTAGGGGACTGACTTCGTCTGCTCTTATTTCCTATTGGCCACTGACAGAGAGCTCCCTCCATAGAATAATCTTCTCAACCAATTTAGTCGGCTGTTCAACAGTATCTCAAACCCAAGTCCTCCCAATTCCGCATTCACTTCATTCGATTCCGCTTTTTCCGATCAATCCACGGAAACGTCAACTATTAGTAGTTTTGAAGAAATATATGAACATGTAGCCAAGCTTGGAAGGAGACTTCTGGCATCTGAGAAGAGCAACAATGCAAAAGCCAGGCGAATATTTGAACTGGAAGAAATAATTGAAAGGTTTGCTACCCGCAAGTAAAAGTCCCTTGAAGATATGACTTACTGGATTTGTTTAAAGATTGCAAAAAGAAAATCGAGCACTTGGTGGCTCTGCACAATCTTCTCTTCCCCTAAGAACTGATATATGACAATTGGTCTTTATCTCATGTTTCTTTTACCTACTTGGCATGATGTCAAGGACAATGCAAATGGCTGTCAGCTTACAGTCCTCAGCAATACAACATACGTTTTTATTGGTCTGTGTACTGTCATTCATGTAAGATTATGAATCTCTGACGTTAGTGACGATTAAACTTCAGTCTCTGCAAGCATTGAGCGGTATAGATTAGATCTTGTGTCTCTCAGTTAGCAGGCAAGAAGAAGAAAGATTACGCCGGAATCCGTTGTCGTACACGAAACTCATTTTCGGCATCTGTTCGATTTTCTCATCTGTCAAAGTTGGCTCCACCTCGGAAGTAGAAATGGACACCCTACCATTTGGCGCTGGACTTGTCAGCAAGAAGAAATAATGATGTCATGTCAGACAATGCGCACTTGCCAGTGTCGTCTCTCACGGTCCAGCGCATAACGCGGATGATAGGATCTCAGAGAACTCGCGAAGGTACCATGATCCTATGCAAAGTGGATTTGTACGCATCGTTACACCACGTCAAACCTAAATCACTACTGAGTGGGTCAACAGATCCCGCCGAGTTTCTGAAATGAGCCAAAGGAGAACGGATGGCTTCATGAATATCGAGGGGACAGTAATATCGGAAATAACGTGGTTGTGTGGAGAACTCTTTCCGCGAGGCGTGAAGCTCAAGCAAGAGCCTCTTTCACATGGCTCGTCAAGCAAAGAGAAGATCTCGATAACGTGGACACTCAAATTCAAGCTTCGAGGGTAAGGCTGACATGACGAGTCTTCGCGTGGACAGATCCGACAAAAGAAGACTTGACGCTTGAGCCGTGCATTTCGCAACTGGAATATGCCGCGTTGACTCAAACAAGATCAATCGGTTTTTCTTCAAAACGTGAGAGAGAGACAGATCGTAGATGTTCATTGGAGAAAGAGGAATAAGCAAAAACCCAAGATCCAGTCATTGGCGGCGTTGCACATTATTGCCTCAATCACACGACAACAAAGTTCCCACTGTAAAGTAGCTTATGACGAGATGCATCATCATCAGGACCGCCGAAACGGAACCCATGGACCCATGGAGTAGGAATACTGTATCGTCGGCTTGGCAGGTGTTCCAACGTTGGTCGAGCACGGATGTGACGGCGTCCCGTAATCAGCTCCAGTCGCTATCCTATTTTAGTCTTGTCTATAGCATCCCATTTCATATTTTGGATGTGGCTTTGTCATATTATGTGGATAAGAATAGGTCAATAAATGGCCCAATCACGCATTATCTATAATGCGAGAAAACAGTTGATAGATACAGGATTGGATGGGTAATTGACAGTGATAAATGAAACATTTGTAGTGAACAAGTCAAAGCAAAAGTCCATCCATGATATGTAAATGAGTACAAACATTTGTGTTCTGAAAAAAAAAAAGATAATAACTAGGACGCTGACTAGCAGAACATCCTCCTCCACCAGAGAAGAAATCGAGTCCACCAACCTCCTTTCCAGTTATCACTGCGTGGCTTGGAGCTAATCCACAAGGAACCGGTACCAAATTGTACCCGTTTGCATTCGCCATCTTCGCCTTCGCCCTCCTCAACATCAGGATGTCGAAGGTTGGGCCGTGAGAAGCGCGGCAAAGGCCGTCGCGAGACGAAGGCAGGGAAGAGGCTAAGAAGCTCCAGCAACTCAGGATTTGTAAGATCTGGAGAGGTCCATATGCGCAAGTAGTCTTCGTCACCACCAGAAAAATCATCACCCTTGGATAGGGAAGTCACGTTATCTTCGTAACTAAATAATTCATCAGGTGTTGAGCCATCGAGGAGAGGCCTGGTGGTGCCGGCCGAGGAATGAGAAGAAGCCGACGCAACAGAACGGGAAAAGGCCGGACCATCTAAGAATGGATCACTGGGTGCCCGTGCACGTTTTTGTTGAACGGTGGAACTGATTGAACTGATCTTCGCAGATTTTCGATCAGAAGGCAGTTGCGAGCGTGAGTGCATAACTACTGAATCAGGATAGGTTCCGATATTTGGGCTGCTCTTGGGTGAAGCAATTTCTTCAAAAGCTAGTACCTGGATATTCCTGAGTTGGCAACCATTCAAGTAAAACTGACAACATTCACTGACTCCTTTAAGCACGTCGATTGCTTCGAACATAAATTCTCGGCCTCTATCAAATGGATTTATTTTAGTACCTCTTAAGTTAGCTTAGTAAAATTAACGGAAACTTACGCTGCTTCTTTGAATACAGCATCATCAAATTCCCATTCGATGCGGAATCCACCTGCACCTCCAAGGTTCTCAGGTATGACTTGTAAGCGCATTACGGCCCAAAGACTACAAAGAAGATTGGGCTGTCAATTATGCAAGATTAGACTTCTTCTGAGAACGTACGCCTCGAAAAAGGGTTGAGTTCCGGGCATACCCATGGTGCACCAGCCTGAAATAAAGCGCTGCATACGTTCGTATCGTTCTGAATTACTGGAGTTAAAACTGAGGCTCCAGTGGACATTTACAGTCACACACCTTTCTTCGCCAGCGTCCCTTGAGGATCGGCTCTTGAATGTGCACTTAATGAACCGCCCGGCTGCATAGATGTGATATGTGCTTGAAACTCTGCATTCTTCCTCGCATTGACTGAGCAATGATAATCCGCACGTATTGAGGCCTGTAAGCGAGTGAACGGAGCTCGTTGTGATGCCGGTAGCGTGTTCATTGTCTGAGTCATTTGGCGACCGGATTCCTCATCTTGGTTGAAGTACCTATGCGCAGTCATATATCACAAATTAACATGAAATGCAATGTGGCAAGAGTGACGTGACGAGGGTCTACACACCATGCTCGACAATGAACAGCAAATGCTTCAAGTTCGCTGGGGGCTACTGCTGATGGGGTTGAGGACCTGTTCCGCCCGCTAGGAGGCGGAGTAGGTGCCCCACGCCTGTTTCTGGACGGGGATGTGGGAGAGGTGGGTGAAATGAGGCGAGCTTTTGACTGCGGACTGGTTGGTGGTGTCATCGAACTTGTTGAAGGAAGGTCGTATAGTAAGGTCTGTGAACCTTGTTGATTTAGCACAGAAGATGATGTAAAAGAGGGTCCTGTGAAATGAAGGGGGGAAGGGGTTGGTAGCCGGGGACGGGGAGTCTCTAAGCGATAGGAGCCCGACATGGGTGGTGCTTGCTGGTGAATGTCAATGAAAATTCACCCTAACACAAAAAGTAGGCAGTTGAGCCTGTTATAGAACGAGTTGGACGATATTGCCGAAGGAACGTAGAAAAGAACAGACTGAAGTCAAGGTCTGCAGTGAGGAAGTCAGTCCACCGAGCTCCGTCGTTTTCTTTGCCCACGTGAGACTCCGATTGCTCATCAGTCTGGGGCCATCATCCTGTCCATTGTTGCTCTCGATATTGCCATTGTCTTGACTGTTTTGCTGCGCCTCCTCTCATCTATGGTAACCTTCGTTATTGAGAATTCGTTTGCTTGTTGTAATTGATTGATCCCATTGGACTCGCACTATGCTCAATCAGGACTATCCATCGGTTATATTACGGTCACTGTGACACCAAAAAGCTTGAGTTAGTTAGTAATCGCGTCCTATAATCATTCACAATAAGCAGTTTTTTCGATAGGCGAAGTAGGTTCTCCGCTCTGTCTCTAGGTCAAGTTGGTCGCAGGAGGCCGCTACCTATGTAAGCCCTAGGTAGTCATCTCCCTGCTTGCTGGAAGACTCTGCAAGGATGGCTAAATCGAAGATAGTTTCCATTTGCCGGCTCTAGCCTCTTGCTAGTAGGTGTCAATATTATTCACTATCATCCACTTCGGTCTAGTTACAGATCAGTTCGTTCTTGTTTTTTTAGGGAACAGAAAAGGATGGCAAGTACGGGCCAGGGATAGTGATGGTGTGCCGTTACATCTGAGGTATTTCATAGAACTACAGCAGCTACTATGCGGAGGACGAGCCGGTCGGCTTGCCTTCACTCTATGCCCTGTTCATACATATCCAGTATGGTCTGTCAGTTAGGGTTTACCCGCGCCACCTGGTGTGTGACGCACGGTGGTGATTTTGCATCACGGTCTAACTCTCCAGGGAATTGGTCATTGAATACGTCCGAAAAGGACCGCCGGTCAGGCACACCGCGACACAATACTATGGTAGATAACACCTGGCAGCGAACATGACGCGTGTCAATTCGCGAACACTAGGTCGTATGGCATAGTAGAATGGACGTCAAACCGGCAGCTTAACAATCTGACAAACGCGGGCCGAGCAATGCGCTAAGATCTGGACTCATGTTTCTGGCGGAGAGCGTTTGACATAAGTCGTATGTACTAACATGTTCGAGAACCCTTAGCACATGTTGCCAAACGTCTACTGACATGTCTTGGCTGCGTACCGAGTCTTCCATGACCAGCGGTTAAGTTCTTAACTCACCGGCGGGCGGCTGACATTCGACTCTTGTGCTCTTACGTTAGCCCATTTATTTCTTTTCTTTTCATCCGCGAATGCTCAGGGATTGTCATTTTTATACGTAGTACTCAAACACAAAGGCTTACATACAGCGCCTGTAGGCCGGGTTGCTCAGGTCCATGGCAGATGACCTACATTACTGATAAACGCATAAGTGTCCCTCATTACGAAGAAGAAAATCATGGCTTGTGCCAGTACGATTCTGCAGCTCTCAGAGGTAATTCGGGGAATATCTCCAACTCGAGATTAGTGCTTCCGCGCTCTGTTGAAACCCGTGACGCTATCCACTTCACACAAGAAATATTATAGTGACCACGTGTGGAGACCAAGGTTCTCGCAGGGTGCCGTGATAATCATAGTCCCTTGCGATCAAACTGTGTAATTGATCAGCGCTCTTGACATGTATTTGCGCGATATTTGCGCGTATATGTTGACAAGAAGAGATCAGGATTGGGAAGGAAGACAATGCGGCGGGGAAGTTGCCGGCTGGTGTCGTACATGCATAAGGTTTGGCGCTAGGTTTGGCGCTAGATGATTGTCGAAGACAAAAAGGTTCCGCCTCTAGAAATTCAGGGACAGATATGATGACCTGAGAACGAGAAACCAAGTGGTCTGCGAGGAGAACGTTTGTCCAGGTGCTAACGGGTCAGGAACAGAGAAGAAATTGAACTTGTGAAGATCAGCGTAGCGTGGTATTCATAGAACGTGAAGCGCGACTTGTACCTATCATCGAGAGGCCAGGCACGCAATTGTAGAAATGACGACTAGACGAATTGGATGGAAAATAACAGAAGACACGGAAGATGCCGAATCATGATAGATCGAGGTAAATGAATTGAAATCTAGAGATGGATCTGGTTCGGCCTTGCGGCAGGAGGAAAGCATGAGGAGTAGCCAATCGGGAGGAGGGAGGGCTGTTTTCGGAGCGGTAAGAAGCAGAATGGTACAAGTACCGATAGGATATTGGCGCGAGAAAGGAGATGTTCAGGACAGTGCATCAGAGGGTGAAACGGAATCCGCGGCTTCTGAGAATAGAGGTATAAAACGAGAAAGATCAAGAGAAAACTGTTGGACCTGAACGAGAGGTTTGTGGAACAGTGGAGTTGTTGTTGGACGCGCACTGATGCATTGTGACAGAGACGATTGGGCCGGCGACAGAGGCGAGTGACCTGCGGCACTGGACTGACAGGATACTGACGACCGGCGGGATGCACAGACTCCGACAAGACCGATCAGAAATGAACGTTGACAACGCGAGCGGCAGTGGTCACAGTCACGGGGGTCACGGCAGCGCGCCTCGAGGAATTGGCGGGAACTCTGACCTGAACCGCTGGGATCTCGCTGACCTCCTCAATCCTCCTACGGCACGTCGCAAGATGTCTATTGACTTTTCCAATAGCTCTGCCCTCTACCATCCTCCCGATCTCGACCAGCCCTTCCCCATCGACCCCCCCAACTCGGCCTTTGAACACAACAACGACTCTGACAGTCCATCCTACGACATTTTTCCTCCTAGCTCCTCCTTCAACCCCCGGTACCGCACAAACGCGTCTTCTTCTTCCTCTCTTGGTCCTAACTACTCTGACAGCCTCTATTCCCACTCGTCATTCAACGACTCTGCTCCTTCCTTCAGTGGTTCTGCTCCTTACGACGTGATCAACAGTCTGCCCTCTTCCTATGGCAGCGGAAAGGTCTCTCCTCTTACCCCAAGTGACCCTGTCGGCGGCATTCACTCTTTCCCGCCTCATCCCAAAGAGTTTCTCCCCCAGCCCTTCTCTGATGCTTCTGACAGGCGTCTTGCCTCCATCTCTTCCAACTACCCTGGTGACATGATTGATGACTTTACTATGGGCAACATGAGTGGCAATCCGTCCTTCTCCCCTTCTGCTATGCAGCACTTCCCAGGTCGTTTCAACCACCCCTCCGGCCCGCCCCCTCCCGTTCCATCGCATGTCTCTGGCATCCCTCCCCATATCACAAATTCCTACCGCGACGGTCCTATCTCACCATACGCAGACTACATGGGCTCGGGCCCACATTCAGACATGCCTCTTCGCATGCCGACCGTGGATGAGACCCTGGCGCGAATGAAGCTCCACGGTCAGTCCATCATGGGGACTTCTAACGATCTCCATACTTTTATCCGGTACGCCCTTTGCATTACAGGTCCATCTCTCATTCTTCATGCTGCTATAGCCCATATCTGGAGCAATACGTCCGGACTCCCAATCGACTCGCCTTTGGTGAGCGCACAGTCATCGTCATGTCGAGCAAGGTTGCCCAAAAATCATATGGCACTGAAAAACGGTTCGTTCTCTACAGCTAATTTCGCGATACATGCACTCTAATCTGCTTTATCTCAGATTCCTGTGTCCACCACCGACTGCCATCATGATAGGCAATTCTTGGTGGGCTGACGTTGTACGTCGAGGGGAAGATTCCAAATTGTGCCCTCCTCGTGTCGTTATTTCAATCTCTGGGGAACCCTCTCCGCAGGAGGGTTCAATAGAGTGGACGGGTTCGTCTGGCAAATCGTTTGACGTGAGCGATCCCCCGACGGGTACTACCTATATCGGGCGCTGTGTAGGCAAACAGCTTTTCATTTCCGACGTCGACGAAAAGAAGAAAAAAGTCGAAGCTCTGGTCAAGATCACGGCGCCCTCGTCGGACGATGAACCCGAACGTGTCATTGGCATCTTCCCCAGTCGTCCCATTAAGGTCATTAGCAAACCTAGCAAGAAAAGGCAGAGCGCCAAAAATCTTGAACGTGAGTCTATCTTCGAGGCTTTGTAATCTCGGTCCTTCAACCATTACCAGTTTGTATCAATCATGGGTCCACTATCTCCCTGTTTCATCGTCTCAGATCGCAAACAGTGTCTACAAAATACCTCTGTGTATCTGGATCAGGTTCTTCTTTCAAAGGATCAGACGGGGCTCCGCTCATGGGTCTTGACCAACGATCTCGATCAACAACCCCATCTTTCATTGCACGAACTGCCAGTTGGGGTAAATACCTCACTTTTTCTTTTTTTAGCTTGTTGTGCCGTCTGACATGGTATTTTTCATAGATCCGTTTGTTATGTACATTGTTGATGTAAATAAGCCAGCTGGGGGAATCGACGCACCGCCACCGCCACCACCGCAACCTGACTATCCTTCCCCACCACCAAATGCCATACTTTTCCCTAACAATGGATCCCAAATACCCATATACTACAATCAAACAGTGGTACTCCAGTGTCTGACATCTGGTGTTGTTAGCCCTGTTTTGATCATCCGTAAAGTTGATCATCAGACTACGGTTGTTGGCGGCGGCCTGCAAGAAGGCGCCAAGGGTGTTGCCGATCACCATTGTTCGCCAGGTGAAGTGTGTGGTGATCCCGTCTCACAACTTCATAAAATTGCTTTCGAGGTCTATGATAACTCCAAGGGCGCGCCGGAAGCTGGTACCCCAGGTTTAACTGGCGCATTCTTGTCATGCATGGGAGAAAAGGTCAATACTTATCGTCCCATCGATGGTCGGCAGTGGAAACATCCCTCTCCACACGTGGAGACCAACTCGCCGACGCTTCCGGGTTCCCCGGTTGCTTCCAACGCGTCCTCTACCGGTAGCGACTACTTTGGCCCAAGTTCCTCGGGTAGTGCACCCGCATCTCCATCGACGGCTAGTGCAGAGTTCGCTTCCAATGATGGCGGACGCGTCAAGAAGCCACCGAAAAGGTCATCTTCGAGCGCAGGTGGGATTAACAAACCTGTCCCTAAGAATCGTCGGCGTCCAAGTTCTGCTGGTTCAGTGTCCAGTAGACGCGGTTCTACCAGTGATGGGGGAGCTGTTTCCGGTGCTTTGTGGGAAGTAGACATTGGTGAGACTAGCGTCTGGACCATTGTAGGGACTGGTAAGCCAAATAGTTCTAACCATTCTCGGTTGATTCTTAATACACATTCCCCAGATCAAATTCGGTACAACTTTTACGTCCCGCCTGTTCTCTTCGATAATCAGCATGCGCCTCAAACAGGGTCGTTCCCTGTTCCATCAAAGCCTGTCACGCCGTTTCCTGGTGTTGTGAAATACCTTCCACCTGATCGTGCAGCCGAAGTACCAAAATCTAATTGTGCATCTTCGCGGGCAGTTCTGGCCAAACCCAATCCTCATGCGTCGAAAATGCTCACAGTTTATGGCGAGAATTTCTCCAAGACTGATCCCGTCTGCGTATTCTTTGGGTCCGAGCCCTCGCCGTTCTCGGAAGTGCGTTGCACAGAAGTCTTGGGATGCCTACCCCCGGAGTCGCAATCACCCAAGCGCCGCCCGATCATTCTTATCCGCTCAGACGGCGTCGTTTTCCCGTCAAGTACCATGTATCCTTAGTTTGCTTCCTAACTGCTTGAACTTTTGCGCTCTCTTGTGTATATCGCTTTTGTTGTGTCTCTTGCTGTCGCTTACTGGATTGTTAACCCAAGGCCTATCTGACCCTCGTATCTATCTATGCTTTAGGTATGGCCTAAAGCTCTCTTAGGATTTATATATCCATGAACTCCCACCAATGTACTATGTGTACTTACGATTTTATGTAAGCTTTATATACCGATGGTCATATGAATAAATGATTCTCGATACCCGTGAGACACTCAGCTTGTTTTAAGTTAATAAATATCATAACCACTCATGAACGTCTCTACCTACTTCTCCGGTATCTCTCAAGTCCCAGCATCTTCTTATCCTACTCTCTTGTGGGACTTTTACATCCAGCACCTATGGAATTACCAATCAGATTCATTGGTCGATAGAGTCGCGTCGACCTGTCGCGTCCTCGCGATCCTCATCAGCCTTCCAATCGTTATACTCGGTCTTCTGGTATCTGTATTCTTTATGTCTCAGAACGAGGCAAACCTGATTGATGAACACAGGATATTTCTTCATATGGCATAGCACGTACCCTAGGTGTCATAGACGATGTCAAAGCCTCCACGAGCGACGCTGCCACCAATCCACACGTCCCCTCCAGTTGCATGATCCCGTCAACATCGTCATCACCATACACGGATTCCGAGAACGAGTCCACCGTAAACATCAACGTCAATCATATTTCCTGTAACAAGCATCTTCCCAGCGACTTGTGCCGAACGCTCGATCAAAAGTCGTTGAGCTTGTTAGGAGCTTCCCAGCCGCGAGCGTTTTATGCTTCAGACGAGGGTAGTAACTTCAAGTTGTCAGGTGCCGATCTATTTTCGCCTGCGACTTCGCGGCCATCTTCACCTGTGCTCAGTCGTAAATCTGTTGAAGAGGGAAAAATCCTGGAGCACGGTCAGGAGCAGGATACCAAGCTGCGGCAGCGGGTAGGGAGGGATGCAGAGTTATGAAAACTCGTTATGTGTTCTCTTCTGTCAAACAGCTTGTTACAAATATTTTATCGCGCCTAAAATACACATTTCTACCTGCAGAATAGTACACAATATAAGAGTCCCAAGTTGTAATAATCTACCAGCCAAAACGTAATTGATCCCGTGTGAAGACGGGAGGTTTCCACTTCAGGTACTCTGGATGAATTCGCGGTCGCCGTTTGACTTTGTTCTTCTGGTGTTTCTCCAGGACGGCATTATTCAAACACAGTATATGCTGTCCCTTGAAGTGTTTGAACAGTTGTAAAGTCGTGCACCTGATGAGGAAAAAAAAGTTCCCCTATTGATATCGGTAGGTCAAGAACAAACTCACGTATTCATGATATCTGCATGAGTTATGGATGTCCTCTGAGCAATTTCATCTACACTGATCTCCCCGTCAGGACATTCAAGTAGAAGGTCAATGATAGTTTCAGCCCAATATGCACGATACCCTAGCAAGCCCAAGTCACTTAGTGGCTTCTCTGGGCTCCCTAGTTTCTGCTCCTTTTTGCTCAACTCATACGAAAATTCAATGAGAAGTTTTCCGTATCCGTGTCGTTGATGTTGGGGTAGAGTGAGGATACAAGCGACGTTGTAACTCTCTGCTGATTCTTTTTCCTTCGAAAAGTAGCCAACCATGTGGCAGCCAGTAGAGTCTCGCCGAGCCTAATGTCCTATGAGATCGTATGAGACCTTCAAAGAAAATGCTTACCAGAACGTAGTACATAAAGGGGGTAACGTCATAATAGAGTGTTTTACTAGCAAGAAATGAGCTACTAGTCTTTGCTCAAAGAAACAAGGACCTACTGGTCCAGAAAACATTTGGACAGTAAGCTCAAATTGCGGCACCACGTAAGCTGGCGTTTTCCGTCGATTTCATAGAACGATATGTCTTCATAACGATATATTTCATTTCCAGGAGGATGTAGTAATGTACACCGCAGTCGGTGACGCGAAAGCATCATAGGGGATGGGAAAAACGACAAGCAGAATTCGCAGATATATAGGATGGGGAGGTGGGCATACTCTTTGGGATAGGGACTGAAATACCAAGCATCGACTTCGTGTTTACCGATCTGAAGCCGGTTCAGGTTCTTGACGCGAGCAATTTCAGAAACTGACTGCGTCATGGAGCCTGAGGTACGAAGTTTCTCTATTTCTTGTTCTTTGCTGAACGACGATAGTGGCGGCGGCTCCGGGACAGACTCTTGGAGAGAAAGCTCGAAGTTTTCCATCTCGCCCTCGCCGTCAATATCCATCTCTCCTTCTGCATCCATGTCACCTTCAGCATCCTCTTCTTCCTCTTCCTCTTCCTCTTCCTCTTCATCGTCGGGGCGCATCTTCCGTTTCAAAGACATTGGAGTAGGCGACGGCGACGGAGCGTATTCTCCGATCATTGGTGTCGATGGCGCAGGTGTGGGCGAAGCAGCCATAGCAGCATTGATAGTGGCCTTCCTTAACAAGGACCGAGGAGCCTTCCCTGGAGCCTTCTGAACAGAGCCGGCGTTTTTCTTCCCGTCAGTCGTCTTCGGGCGCGGCCATTCAAGATCCCGGCTCAACACAAGACGCGAACCAGACACCCATTCATCAAGCCGTTTGTTAAAAGAGTCCCAGTGAACAAAGAACTCCCACTGGTCTTCCGGTGTAGATTGACCACTTGGCGTGGCACTTTTATATCCATAGGCGCTGACTGGCTTATCTCGAATGGACAGAATTTCTGCTAGACGCTCTTCTTCACCATCCGGTCCTGGCCTGCGAATATATATTTTGCAGCCTACAGTAATGGTCTAACGAAGATAAATTTGGCGTTTAATAAATAGAATAGGAAATGAAGGGTCCAAATAAACCCACCTGAATACCATAGGTTCCTCCAGGAGATACAGGAGGGGGTGTTGCATCCCCGGCGGCTGATGGAGTCTGTGGGCTCATTCTCGATGATGCCGGAGCACAACGAAGGCGAGGAAAGCAAGGAGGCGGGTTCGACGACTTGCGACGCCAGCGAGCGCTGACAAGGATGCTGAGTCAGCATAAATCCCCTCGCCAAAACAGTCTCCTCATGGAGGACGAGCTTGTGCTCAACCTTGCAACTGACGACTTTGTATCTTCAAAACTTGGCGCGGTCAAGAAGGGTGGTAGATGGACCGATAGGCTCGTCCATTCCTTTTTCATCCATTTTTCACCTGAAAATGACCAGAATACAGATTAAAAGCAAAACGCGTTGCCAAACGCAAGTCGCGGTCAGAAGGGAAAACTTCATCTCAGGATGTCCATGAGGAGGTAAACACTCGCTCTCAAAAAAGACCTCGTACAGAAGAACCTTCTGCAGCGATTTCAACACAAAATCGGCCTGCACGCCCGACCCAGATCATATCCTCTCTCTTTTCCTATAACCCAAAGATCGAAGTACCTACCCAGCCCTTACAACCGAAATCTACAGCTAAACCTAGTAATGCCCCTCTCGACTCATCAAGTTTTGCTGGACTGGGTCTTGATCCTTTACTCGTCGTACATCTTACTACTAAGATGCAAATAACAAAACCGACATCAATACAACGTTCCGCCATTCCTGCCCTTCTGGCAGCAAATCCTGTTAGAGATGTTTTCATCCAGGCACAAACTGGCTCAGGAAAAACTCTTTCCTTTCTACTCCCGATAATACAAGACCTTCTCCCACTTAGTTCTCTATCGTACATCGATCGCTCAATAGGCACTCTCGCAATAATCATTGCACCAACTCGTGAACTGGCAAAGCAAATTTCCGATGTCCTTGAGCTCTTACTTCAGCTTCGCTTGCGGCCTGAAAGCGAGTCTGCAGACAATCCAGAGGCATCGTCAAGACGGCTTACCCGGTGGCTCGTATCTGGTCTTCTTATCGGTGGAGCTACTCGCACTCATGAGAAAGCTCGCCTTAGGAAAGGCCTTCCTATACTCGTTTCGACTCCTGGGCGACTTTTGGATCACCTCCAAAATACGTCATCCTTCAACGTTGGAAAATGCCGCTGGCTCGTTCTTGACGAAGCTGACCGACTAATGGACTTGGGTTTTGAGGAGACTATTCAGGGAATTGTTTCTGGTTTAGAAGGTCGACGAAAACTTGCTATCTCCGCGGTCAAAGAGGGGAAGAGCATGGAGGTGGGAGGATGGGACTGGGAACGTCGGCGGAAAACTGTGTTATGTTCGGCAACGATTGAGGAGAACGTACAAAAGTTGGCTGGTACGACCTTAGTCAACCCTCTCATGGTCAAGGCAACAGAGGTTGTTGAAAAGCCATCAGCAAATGACTCGACCTCCAAACCCAGCGATGAGAAAAGTCCCCAGACTCCCGCAACTTCCGAGAAGTTTACACCGCCCTCTCAGCTTGCTCAAAAGTATGTTGTCGTCCCTTTGAAACTCCGGCTGGTGGCCCTTGTTGCATTGCTGCGATCCCTCATCACTCAATCCCTCGGGCGTCGAGGTTCCAAGGTCATCGTCTTCTTGAGCTGCACGGATTCCGTTGACTTTCACTGGAACTTGTTCGGTGGTTCTGTTATGGACAGTAACCATGATCCGGAAGAGGAAGCAGAAGGCAAAAGCGAGAGCGAAGATGAAAACATAGCCACTGAGTCCGTCACACGAGGAGAAAAAATAGAAGTGCGGAGTTCTCTCCTTCCTAACACATCTATATATCGCCTCCATGGCTCTCTTTCGACCGCAACTCGCCTTGCATCTATTCGTGGCTTTTCTGGCAATGGCTCCTCCAAAGCGAAACAAAGTGACGCATCGTCTTCTTCCATTCTATTGTGTACTTCTGTCGCATCCCGAGGTCTTGATCTTCCTTTCGTTCGAGCTGTCATTCAGTACGATCTGCCGACTGAAGGAGGTGGGACTGAATATGTGCATCGTGTCGGCCGTACCGCTCGCGCAGGAAAGGGCGGTGAAGCCTGGAGCTTTGTATCTCCCAGCGAGACAGATTGGGTGACTTGGGTTGAGGAAACCATGCGTGGAGACAAGAACAATAACACAGGAGATGAGAAACGCAATATTTCCCTCACTGCTATCGGAATAGACAGCGTCCTCAAAGCTGGCTTTGGAGGGAAGGGTACTGCGTATGAAGAGAGAGCGACTGATGTACAACTAGCTTTCGAGCGTTGGGTACTCCAAAAAAAAGAGGTCAGGAATTTTACATTACTTGTTGTCTATGCACACTTCTTTACAAGCTGACTCGCTCATTAGAACGCTGGTTTTGCTCGCAAGGCTTATCTTTCGCATATAAGAGCATATGCCACACATCCTGCTAATGAAAAGCATATCTTTCATGTCCGCCATTTGCACCTTGGTCATCTGGCTAAATCTTTTGCTCTTCGAGAAGCACCTAAGGCCGTGACAGATAGACAGGGACCATCAACGCAATCGCGGAAGACCAAAGACGTGCCTCAGAGAGAACCTAAGTCAAGAGAAAAGGGGGAGAAGTGGGAGACTGACCGGAGTGGAGAGGCAGAGAAGCGAATGCAGGCTGTCGTTCGTGCACAGGGCCGTTTGACCAAAAAAGGTGGTGTATTAGTGAGTAGTGATGCTTCAGAGTTCCAGATTTCGGGCGGGTACGATTTAGAGAAATTGGTCCATGTTTAGTACATTTGGTCTCGGATAATTATACAAGGGGCATATATTGACATGGTTATTCGTCTCCCTTTTCCTTGATTAAGACATGTAACGGCCTTGCTGAATGGTGATAAATGTCTTGACTCGGAAATCAATCCTCTACGCTGGAAACTGATCAGCACAGATAGGTAATTCTTCGTGATGTCGTGCTCATGAATTTCCATATCAACCCTTCTGGATCACGAATACAATAGCGAAGATGAGAAATTGTCATGTACGGTGATATTACCGGTGGGCGTGGGGTTGTACGTGCCTCAACCCGATCCAGCTTTGAAGGCGCTCTTGTCCACTATTTTCGTCGCCCAAGCAGCGTTCGGGCAGAAATTGATCTCGATGAATCCTTGAAGGTCTGCACATTGAGCCGCATGGAATTACCCCATCGAAGCAACGGCCGATTAATCATACATTCTTCGGGATAACTTCGCCAGCCATGACTATATCAGAAGCCATTACTTCGCGGACGAGGTGTCACAGCGCCATGGGGACAACTTTCTTTGATCACTGCCGTCTATCGAAACACATGAAAAAATCTTTGCAGCGAGAAATAGCTGCTTTAACCTACGAGATAAGGCAAATTCAAACTTTTCAGAACAGACATGCCTTTCCGGTCTATGATCCATGGGGTCAGCTTCGCAAGTATCTGAGAACGTGGAAAGTCCAGAAGCACCGCTCCCGGAAGAAACATAACGCTGACTTCGTTTATTTGAGGGATTTCCTGAATAGAAGATCGTGCCCTCCTTTTAGAGTCAGCAGGTGATGGTAGATAGATAATCCTGCATGGTTTAATTTTGACAGGTCTTTGACTCACTCATCAGTTTGAGTAGTCACATCGTGCATAAGCTAGTCATATGCATACGACTCTAGACTGATCATCTGCGCAAATCATACATAAAGCATTTCGGTGGATAATCGGGAAGAAGTGTTGCATCAGGGGAAAATGTCTCAGTTAGACTGAAGCGCAAACAGAGTCGGACGGATGACGAGAATGAAGTTGAAACTGCCCAATACGAATGACAAACAATAGGACATGCTAATCTGCATAGGTATAAAAAAGGAAACCAGGATGGACAGGGGGAGCTTGTGACAGAAGCGCTGCGGCAAGTTGACCTGCTCAAGATTAACGTAAATGTCAATCTCTCGTATATTGTTCAAAGGAACCACTCCATAAACTAAGAATGGTCTTTCTAGAAAACGAGGGACGCATGGCATGAGAATCTTTCGTTGTTTCGCCTTTATAGCATAGCCAAAAGAGTGTTTATCACTGAAAACATTAGAGAAGTGTTGCCGTTTGATAACTTTTTCCCCAAAGCGAGCGGAGACATACAATTGAACGCATGAGTAGCGTTGAACAGTGTAATTTGAACAATTTCGAAAGCGATAGAATAGGTCGCAACTCGCCTATCCAGGGAAAATACGCACAACAGGACCTAGCTAGTCGTGGTCAGGAGACTCTGCAAGGGAAGTTAGAATAGCCCGTATAAGCAATCATGATATGAGGAAAAAGGCGGTAGACCCCAAGGTCAGCGGGAATGGCAGCCACTAAGACTGTATGATGACTAAGGAGTGTGCCAAAGGACTTAGTATATTCAGGTCGGTGTCCCATAGAACTAGTGATCAGATTGTGGCCAAGTGAGTCTCAAGGGGAAGCGTCGTTAATCGATTACAATTAGACATTGCAACCAGACATTGCGACAAGAGATACTTTTGGCATTGAAAGGCAAAGTTCAGATATGAATCATATGTAAAGAATACCACATCTCACGTGACCGTTCCTGGAGTCTCGAGTGATCGCCACGTCTTCATAGTAAACCACAATATGTTTGGGCGAATCTCGCTTGCGTTCATCGTTGTCTCTCTTGCAGCGTTCTTCTGCGTACAGTCTGTAGAAGCCGCCAAATCCCCTAGGGTTACTCACAGGGTTTTCTTTGACATCGAACATGGTGGTAAACCTCTAGGCCGAAGTGCGTTGGTTTTACATCATATTTCAATCACGCTCAACTATTCGCCAAGTCGTTATGGGTCTCTACGGTGGCGTACGACTTTTTTTGACTTCTTTGATTCTTCTTACAACCATATCAAGACCGTGCCCAAAACTGCTGAGAACTTTCGGGCTTTGGCGACCGGCAAGGACAAGGAAGGCAAGGAGCTTGGATTTGGCTATAAGGGCTCCAAATTCCATAGAGTCATCAAGGATTTTATGTGAGCAGCGTGCCTCCCTCACGTCGGCGAGATACTGATATAACACTGGTAGGATTCAAGGCGGTGACTTCAGTACGTCGTCTTCTTTGCTTCCATTAAACAGTGCCGTTAAAAGGTATTATCGTAGCTAATGGCGATGGTACTGGCGGAAAGGTAATCATGTTCCGCATTTGCTTGAGTTAACCAGGTTGACGAAATTTCAGTCCATTTATGGCAATAAATTCGCGGATGAAAACTTGTGAGTTACATGGCCTATCGACCGCGAAGAGATCAGGTAAACAAGGACAGTAAACTTCGTCATACTGGCCCTGGCATTCTTTCGATGGCGAATGCTGGCAAGGACACTAACGGTAAGGTTGACCATCCATCCTTGGCCATACTTTTCAATATTACCACACAGGTTCTCAATTCGTTCGTTGGATCAATCATATTTTTTACTGCTTTTGACGGTTGAAACTTTGCTTGCTTCACAGTTCATTTGTACAGCGACGACTAGCTGGTTGGATGGCAAACACGTTAGTAGACTTCCCTCCTCACGCTGTTGAGATGCCTATTGTTTTTGCAGGTTGTTTTCGGACGCGTTTTGGAAGGCATGGATGTGGTTAACAAGATCGGTCCGTCCCAATCTGTTGTGCTCGTCGCATTTAACTGATTGTCACAATAGAGGACGTTCCCAAAGGCCGCCAAGATCGCCCGGCCGAAGATGTCATTATTGTTAACTCTGGCGAGGTGACTATCGAATGATTTGATAGACTCTGTCAGTTGTTCATAATATTACACTTAGCTACCCGTTGAAACGCAAGACAACGCGGCAGAAGCCAAATCTACCACATCTGTTCCTGGAGAAGTACCCACTCACGTTGAGCTCTAATCAGCTTGCACAAAATATATTCCGTATGAATAAAACTACGCTTTTTTGTAGACAACCATTGCCTATACCATGGCAGTTGCACCGTCAGAGACTAAGAGCTCAGAAATTACTTTAGCTCAAACAACCAGCCCCTCAGCTGTGGAATCGACGTCTCAGTTCCTACTGTCAACAGCTTCTCTTTCATTCTGGAAATTTCTTTTTGGCCTTGCCATTTTGGGGATATTGGCCACTTTGTTTGTGCGACTCTGGCGTGCCCGATGTATGCGACGTTTCCTCCCTGCCAAGGATATCTCATACCGAAAACTTGGGTCTGAAGAGCAAGCCGAGTAGATTCTAACAGTAATTCATATCGTACCTTCCATCCAGTGCACAGTAAACGGGTATTCCTGTATTTGGCTTGAAATCAGTAGACTGAGCAGTAGTTCATTTTATACAAGATATTTATCTCGGTATCCACAGGAAGCCTATCTAGAGACGTACAATGCACAAGAAATAGACAAGTATGCACAGCATACTTAGGTTCAGCAGATGAGGTGCAATGAGCTTGCAACTAGCTCTTGACGCAGTGGAAGAAGGAAGCGCGTCGGCTCTACAAACAAGTCATGTTCATTACGATCTTGACAGCGGTACGAAAGATAACTGACGGTAAGCCATGGAGATCAGAGTATGATTTACAAGATTGGTTTGCCTGAAAATGATATCATAAGCTTTTTTCCTCCTCCTATGATAACAAGACTGACTCTGGGATTGGCAGGACAGCATACGCTTCCCGTACCAAGGTTCGAGACACTGCCCAGAGCCGAAGCCTCGACAGCCCCTGCCCAGTCCGGTTCACATGGGACAGCCTGGTAGGAGACGTTCCAGACTCCAAAATCCTTGATGTAAATGAGTATGGTTTTTTAAAAAAGCCTGGAAAACAAGGACTGACGGTATATCCATAAGTAGCAACATCAGAGGGGAAAAAATTGTTGGGTATCGCTTCCGAGGGGTATGCAAGATCAAAATTTAAATTATAACCAGCACTAAGCAAGACATTTTGGCCCATAGTCACGACGCGCAGGACTTGAGCTCACGAATTAGTCTTAGTCTTTGTTCCAGAACACCATCCGCCCACTGACAAGGGACACAGATCGGTGATCTTTACGACGATAGACTTTGTGACGTTGGGGTAGAATGTAGGATCCGCCGCTACGGTGTTCAAGAGGGTCAAGTTAAAGCATTTTCCACAGGCAGGACCTATCATAAGTGAGTAGAATAGTCGATCGCCAGCACCACAGCAGCGATTTACCAAAGGCGGTGCTGCTGCCATATGCCATCTGAGAGAGGGCAGCTGTCGGGTAGTGAGTACTGTCCGGAACGCATCCACAGGACGCGACGAAACCAAGAGGAATCTCATAGTGTGTGAGGGTGGCAAAACCATCAGAGGGGTAATCAATCCAAGCTGAAGCAGCGGCAAGGCCTACGAAGGAAGCGAGAAGGGTCTCGAGGAGATAAATACACGAGAGCGACATCCTACATGAAGGGCTGATGCAAAGCGTTTCTGTCACGTGGCGATGCAACTCTCAATTGCGACGACCATATGAAGGCCGCATATCCAGCTTCAGACCAGCTCAGTCAACTCAATGGTACACAACGCGCCCTTAAGATAGCCCGCCATTCTCCCTGTGCCCTCTGCGATGGTTCATGTCTAGCTCTTCATCCGCCTGTCGACGTCGACGTTGTTCTCGATCAGCAATTTACCAACGATTCCTCTCTAGGAGATCTGGGTCAATATGGTTCTGATGCTGACGATGACGACTCTGACCTCCCATATCTTGAAACGTGTGCTTGTGGTCATGAGGTCCGCAACCACAATGCGGATGAATTCGAATTAGAGCCGGCTGAGTTTGCTCGACGCACCCGCGTTGCTATTCGTCTCGACGAATTGCTGCACGTAGGTATTGTGTCCATTGCATGACCATTCTTGAACCTGTGGCATACATCTAGGATGCTGGTAAATTGCTTGACTTCCATTATTCTGATGAAGACATCATGTCTCTGCGACGCCAAATGAGGATACCAGTCTCACTTGTAAGCCCCAAAATATGCACGACCTCATCGCCAGGTAATCTTCTGTTACCTTTTATTCGATTACTCGAAGTCTCATTTTTCTTGCAGAGCAGCAACCCTCATCCCCAGTTTCATCTATTCTTAGCGATCCTCCTCAGCCTTCCAACAAACGTCGGCGGATATCCATTTCCTCTCTAAGTGCCGCAGATGACGATGACGATGACGACGACGATGAAGAAGACAGACCCCTAGCTGCACGAATGTCTCTTAAAACGTCTACTCGGGCAGAAAAGTCAACACGTCCACCTGTGAGCAAACGGAGCGGGAAAACTAGAGGGAAGGCAAGTCACAAGGCACATACCGCACCGGCTTCGTTGTTACCTCCAAGTGAGCTAGAAAAAGCCCAGATTAATGGTGGTGTGAACGGAGTAAACGGGCATGTCAACGGAGTCAAAGTAGAGGACGTTATGGATCAAAGTCAACTTTCAAGGCTTGCTGCCGGTGTGACCGTTGATACAGGTGCAAATGCTCCGGCTGGCGTGCGTTCCTCTTGTGAGAGGTTGTTTTACCCGTGCTTAATGAAGATCCATAGCCTCCAGGCAAGACAGAGAAAATTGCTGTTACTGAAATGCGCCGTGGTGTCATTCAAATCACACCTGTGGAAAATGATTCACAACCTAGATCGTTCGTCATTCTCGCCGGTCTAAAAACCTTGTTCCAGAAGCAGCTGCCAAATATGCCTCGAGAGTACATTGCCCGTCTCGTATTTGATTCAAATTCTAGAGGTCTCGCTATTATAAAGCGTGGTTTTAAAGTTGTGGGTGGTATATGTTTCCGACCTTTCCCACACAGAGGGTTTGCAGAGATTGTCTTTTTTGCTACCGCTTCTGCCGACCAAGAGAAGGTAAGGGAGCTTAATTGTTGAGGGAACATTCTTACCTGTTATCGCAGGGATATGGAGGCATGCTAATGGATCATTTTAAAGCACACATCAAATCTGCATATCCAGGCATGTTGCACTTTCTGACCTATGCCGACAATTATGCCGTGGGCTACTTTGAAAAGCAAGGATTTTCCAAAGATATCACTCTTGATCGGTCGGTATGGGCCGCCTATATCAAGGACTATGAAGGTGGTACCATCATGCAGTGCACCATGCTCAACAAAGTCGATTATCTGGACAAGCTGAATATACTTGCGCAGCAACAGGAGGCTGTCATGACGAAGATTCGGCAAATGTCTAAATCTCATATCATTTACCCTGGCCTTCCACAATTCCAGCCGGGGGAACCAGAAGGTCTCATTGTAGACCCAAAAGATGTCCCTGGTTTGCGTAAGAACCATGTTTTCCACTCTAATATGCCCATCACATTGATTACTTCTCTGTGTTTACAGGCGAAAGCGGTTGGACTCTCAAGATGGCAATGGAGTAAGCGTTTGAAGTCAATTTGAAGTCAATTGACGAATAGATTACAGGGAAGTGCGACCTATACCAAGAAACGCTGATACGTATTATCTGGAACGTATTTTAAAGGAACTACAGGGACATCCTCAAGCTTGGGCGTTCCTACAACCAGTAAAAGCTGAGGAAGTACCAGACTATTATGATGTCATTACAAATCCTATGGGTATGTCCAGTGCATTGCGCGTTGGCTGCGATTCTCATGTAGCGTTATAGACTTCAGTACGATGGAACATAAACTGGAGACCAATCAATACCCAAGTGTAGAAGCCTTTGTTGCGGATGCTCAACTGGTCTTTGACAACTGCAAGACTTACAACCCGGAACACACCATTTACCACAGGAATGCTATCAAGGTTGAGAAATTTTTGAAAGATCAGCTTCTCGAAGAATTTAAGCGGGATGGCTGAGGGTATTGCCTCTTACGTGCTTCACCTATCAAGAACTGTACCAGAGGCAAAACTCTCAAGCTGAACTTGTACTCAGTTTCAATTCAAACGTCCTTTTGTAGGATGTGTCCCTCGATAGAGGTAGTACTCGACGACACAACCCGCTGTCACAGAGTTATCGAGAAAGCAGATGAAAGTTAGATTCGGTCATAGTATTGACAGGGACCGTAGGGTTGTTTACGAGAGAACAAGTGGAAAGTTCCTTTTGACACATGTCACAGATACATACAACAGCATCGAATCACTACTTGTACAATTCAATCATCGAACCTTCCTCAACGCTGACCATCTAAAAAGCAAATTAGCAAATAGCGAAATGCCAACATCTAGGTCGGAAAACCCTCACAAGCTTTAGTCTCGTATTTGCCTGTAAAGAGATAAAGTTAGAGGTTAGAAGGACTTACATACGAGGGATGACTGACCAAGACCGACAATGATATTCTGGGGCTCCTGGGGCTTGTTTTCCATATAGTTCATGAGAATAGACTTCACGCCATTAGCATAACGAGCTTGAGCATCAAGTGTCGTGCCAGAGTAATGGGGAACCATTCCATTTCCGCCTCCCAGAGGATTCTTCATGGTGCGCCACACATGGTTCTTGGGAGCAGGCTGAACATTCCACACGTCACCTGTAATACCTTGTTAACGCAAAGGAATGCATCCAACGACTTAGTTATTTACCGGAATAACCCGAAAGCTGGCCGCTCTTCAAGGCGGCAGCTACAGCATCGGCATTGCAAATTGCGCCACGAGCAGTATTGACGAGCCAGGCACCCTTCTTGAAGTGCTTCAAGAGATCCGCGTTGACGAGGTCGCGAGTGCCCTCGTGAAGAGGGCAGTTGACAGTAACAACATCACACTGGGATACGAATTCCTTGACAGATAAAGTTAAAATGGCAGTTCCGCTGACGCATAGGGCAGCAGACCTTCAAATCTTCGACCCTACGCGCCTTTACAGCCTTGGCGGCCTCTGATATTTTGGTAAATATATGAAAATAATTGGCAGATGCCCCAGAAGTTGCTTACCAGCAGGAAGAGGCGCGTAGTCATAGTAGAGAAGTTCCTTGGTGTCGAACGGCACCAGTCTCTGCAGGACACGATAGCCAATGCGACCAGCACCGATGGTGCCCACCACCTTGCCCTCCAGGTCAAAAGCACTCCTAGCGACGTCCGACACTTGCCAGTCTCCACGTTCAATCATCTATGATCAAGATAAAAGGCATATATAGATCTGATCTTGCTTCGTGTGGGATAACCTACCTCATGAGCGGGAATGAAGTTGCGAACGAGGAGGAGTATACTCATAACTACATGTTCAGCAACCGAAACGACATTCGACCCAGAAACCTTAAACAGCGATCAGTTCGACATATGGTTTGTAACGAACAGTACGACATGCCTCCAGAACTTGGATTCTGTGGTCTACAGCAGCGTTCAAGTCAATATGGTCGGAACCGACTCCTGCTGTAATGCAGATTTTAAGCTTCTTCGCCTACGATGCCATGACAAAATTCAGTACAGAATGAGATATGTAGACACATGCATACATACCTTCTCGATAAGTTCACGAGTGAGGTAACTGGATGGACCAGTGTCAGATGAGATTCGGTTGCTGGGTGATTGAATCCTTACCCAGGGTGGAACGGAGTAGTGATTAGCACCTCGGCCTATATTATCATGTGATGACGTCATTCACTTCATCTTCAGAAATGAAAGGAACGACAAACGTCAACCAAGTGCTTTTGGAAGTCACTGTTGGGGCCTTCCTTGTCGTTAGAGACCTATGAGGTGTAATAAGTCTTGTTTACAGAAACGGAATATTCTCCCACATACTGAGATCCAAGGTTAATAAACGACGTCTCAAAAAACAAAAGATGACGAACCAATAAACTCATGGCCCATAGATGCTAACATATCCTTGATACCAAGCTGGAAGTCGCGTCAACAAGTATTCACGGGCAACAAGGGGCCAACGAGCATACCTGGTTTTCAATCGTTCCCAGAAGACGAGGCTCTTCCCGTGCTGCAACGCCGCCAGAGTATAGGATAGCGAGGACCTGAAAAGGGTCAAAGATAAGATATGTCAGTGTTGGTGGGTTCGCACCTTCATTTTTTCTGGAGAGAAGGCTCCATACGGCGGTGTTTATATATCCAGTGCGTCATATGATGACAGGTCAAAACTCTCCGCGGTCTTGAGAACATCCAGGTCATCTGGCGAATGTCGGAAATCGGCAAACTCAGACCACCAACACGTGTCCCCTTACTCGTCCCAGGGTGTTACTCAAATAACGGCATTTTCCTGACCGATAATCCCCGCGCGCTTTGTGTGCTCGAAGGAGTAATTGGTCTTCCGAACAGCACCGAGTTGGCCTCACGCGAAGTTGGAGAAGCAGAAAAGTCAGTGATAAAGTTCTTGATGACAAGTCTTTCAAGTGCACAGCAGTGTATTTCAAATATAAATAATTATCAGTGATTAGAGTAGACTTCCAGAGCTACACGCAAAGGATATGAATGAAACCTTTGGAGCTCACTATTCTATATACAGTTCAGGTCACTGTCGTCCGATATTTATCATTTCGTAAGTAGATGTGTTATCTGTTCGAAGTTTCGTGGGGCTCTCCGTTTCCTTCTTCACCATTTCCCATTCAACACGTATGAATACCCACATCCACCTTCGGAACAATTCGGCCACTTTTAGACAGAAGTTGACAATGTCAGCGTGAGAACTGACATTCACCACGTGGAATAATTTCATGGACCAAGTGAGCCTTAGTATGAGATTGAGGATGATCAAACCTGGGTAGACAAGGAGTGGGAAGTACAACGAGTGACGAAGCCCGAATGGATGGTAATAACGTTTATGGTTTGTGACCTCAATCAACGAGCGTGGGCCTTGCAGTGATCCTTGCAGATCAAGAGAGCTACTGTTCTTTGACACAAGGGGTGTCACAGAATGCGGGCGGGAAGGTCGCCGGGACGACATCCGCGCCGTATGTTCGTCATCGCTTGGTAGCCTGAGAAGATTCATACCCCAATCGTTCGTTACGTCCCACCAGAATGAGTAAAGGGAATTCACTAGGGCAGCTAGGAACCTGAGCAACTTTTTGAGCGAATATCCAGACGAAGGTGTCAACATGATCTTTAATCACCAGAGCCCAAATAAGAGTTTGTCTCGATATTCCGTTTCAATAGAAGCGTTATCATCGGTACTCCTGTCTCCGGAAAGTCCCTGTGCAGCAGAGAGGTAGATCGCAGGGAATGCCGAGGCGTATTTCAAAGCATTGTATAATGACCGATGATTGCCTTGATGAAAGTACTCAATCACGCATTGACGCAGGCGTATAAGATATGGAAAACTATTTCAGGTGTTATAGACGGCATTATTTGGACAGTTGTTGGAACGAACCTCATAACGGTCGGCAGCATCCACTGTGACATGCCCACACCGATTTGTGGTCTCAACATGCTATTCCCAGGAATCAGCATACACAACGAAAGCCAGACGTCGCCAAGGACTTGTGCAAATGATGTGATTATGTCGGCCAGAATGACGTCTGAAAAATAGACAGGACTATCCCATGAAGAAAACAAACACCTTCTAATAGCACTGAAACAGAAGTGATGAAATAAAAGGACATTGAGGATGTATGCCGACTCACTAGAGAAACTTCCGGCGCTCTGTCTTGTGAAAGGTATTGTGCGGATAGAACAAAATGCAGATGATGGTCAAAAAAGCCATGGCGGGTATGTATCCAAAAACATCAATGAGGACAACTTCACCCTGAGTTGTGTATCGCCATGCTAACCAAAAGGTAAAGCATATTGAAGAGTATATCACAAAAATGCGGTATGTGGAATTGTAGAGTGCGGCCAGGGATGACCTTTGTCTAGAAGTAGGAGCATGATTATGTGCTGGTAGAGAACTGACAGCGTCTGTTCGAAGCTCCAGAGAGTTATGAACGTCGATACCGGCTACATCGAGGCCATGAAGATTTGTCGCCCAACCAAGGATCTCGAGACCGACTAATGCAAAGATCTGGAAGGGAAGAGGAAAGACTACAGCCAAGGAAGTGTCATTGCCAGGGTTCGTAGTGCTCATTTCCCCTTTGCAGCACTAGCAGCAAAGCCGCAGCATGAATTGTGGAAAAGTCAAAAACGCGTGCCGTGTTCTTTGTACCGATTTCTATAACATACTGATGCCAAGCAGCCACCAACATCACTCACTTGACTTTGCGACCATGGCAAGCAAGGCGACCGACACCGACTTCAGGAAAAAATGGGACAAGGAAGAGTACGCAGAACGTGCCAAGAAGAAAGATCAAGACGAGAAGGAGAGGATGCAGGAGAATGAGGAGCGATTGAAGCAAGGTAACTTTGGTGGTCATATTTCTTTTGTCCCGCTGCTTGACTCAACTTGTAGGCAAGAAACCGCGGAAGGGCCCGCGACGAGATGACCTCCCAAAGCCTACCGAACTTATGAAGCAGCG
Source organism: Termitomyces sp. T70a (assembly GCA_017657195.1). Lineage (NCBI taxonomy): Eukaryota > Fungi > Basidiomycota > Agaricomycetes > Agaricales > Lyophyllaceae > Termitomyces > Termitomyces sp. T70a. Next base: position 137,790 of record JAGGAT010000015.1, read on the forward strand.
CGAAGGTAGCTTAGAGCTTGACAAAAACCTTGGCAAGACGATGGTCGTTCAAAACCCAGGGGGCAGAGGACCTGGTCAACCGGGCTTTTATTGTGAACCGTGTAACAGGACGTACAAGGATAGCGTTGGCTACCTCGATCACTTGAATAGCAGAGCCCGTGTGTTTTCTATTTGTTGCATTTGGAAAGAATTGTCTCATTCCGTACAGATCTCCGCGTTCTTGGACAGACTACAAAGATAGCACGATCGACTCTAGCTCAAGTTCAGGCTCGAATAGCATTCTTACGTGAAAAGACCAAGGCTGCTACAACTGCCAAGGCCTATGACTTTGATCAACGTTTAGCAGAACTCAAAGCCAAGGAAGTGGCGTTGCGAGAACAGAAAAAGGCAGCTAAAAAGGCAGAGAAAGAGAAAGCGCGTCTTGAACTAATAAAGGATACAGCTATGGACCAGGATGATGACATGGCCAAGATGATGGGTTTTGGAGGGTTCGGCTCAACCAAAAAGTAGAACATATATATGTATATCCAACACTGTATTATATTCCGAACTCACAATGTATTTGTACTATAGGTTACAAGTTATTTATCTAATCAACGGTGTTCCTCATCTAGAACTCCACTAAGGACAAAGAAAACTTGACATCAGCAATCTCTTGCTCCTCTTCAATGATGAGCTTAGAGTCCGGTTTCCGTTCTCTGACGTCTACAGGAAGATTGCCGACCGTTTTCCGGATGAGTTCAGTGTGTTGTCCTAGGGCAGCGAGTAGCTCCGAACCCTCGCCGTCCTCAAAGCGGTAGAATACATGGACATCATCGGTCGCCTGAAGCCCAGCTTTCTTTCGTAGCTTCTGAACACGATTGGTGAGCTCACGCGCTAGCCACTCCGCCTGGAGATCGGGATGAACTTGAATGTCAAGGCGTACAACAACGTCGTTGTCAGTGTGGGTAGCAAATTGTCCTTCAGTTGAAGAAGGAAGTTCAAGGTATCGTTGAACGGTAAGGTCGCCCTCAACCAGTTCGATACCATCCACATTGATTTTCCCTGTACTAACATACTCCCGAACTGCATCGCTAGAAACATTAGGTAGGGCGTTCTTAACGCGGCCCAAATCTTTCCGTAGTTTACGACCGAGCACAGCCCAATCAGCAACGGCGCGGTAACGTACTCCGGAAAGGCTCTCATCGGAGGTGAATATAACGTCACGGACGTTCAGCTCGGATGAAATGTAACGCTGGAGTGACTTCACGTCATCAAGGAACTGAGCGTCGGGATGGAAGACAAGGAGCTCCTTAAGAGGCACCTAAAAACAATAATGGTCAAGATATACTTGCTTGTAAAAACTACTTCAACCAACCTTGAGCGAGATGTTGTTCTTTTCTCGAATGTACCGCGTCAGGTCAATGACAGCCTGCATACGTTGTACTTGACGTTCGATATTAGCGTCAAAGTACTCTTCTTTTACTTCGGGGAAGCCCAAGAAATGGACAGAACGCGTGTCGCCCTCGGCGGGATTCTCTGGAATGTATTTTCGAAGAGATTGATAGAGATTCTCCGTTAGGAAAGGAGTATATGAAGACTTGCCGGGGTGAGTACACTGAAGTTTAGCATAATTAGGGGACGACATACCATCGTCCTACAAAGGGTAAAGAGTGTCTCGAACAGGGTGTTGAGGGCCATCACAGTGTCTTCCTTACCGTCCTCGCCCTTGAGACGCTTGCGATTGAAACGAATATACCAATTTGTAAGCTCATCAATAAGATCCAATAACCGGGGAATGATAGTGTAGAGCCTGTAGGCAGCCATCTCCTCCCTGACAAGCTTAATCAGGGATTGGCAGCGGGCTAGAATCCATCTATCCATGACATTGTTTGAAACTGCTGCGTGAGGATTGTATATGAAGTCGATACCGGTAACTTTTTTGAGAAGGGAAACATGGCCAATGAAAAAACGGAAAGAATTGAGCCACGGCAGAAGGACTCGCGAAATGACTTCGCGGACACCCTCTTCGCGGAAGCGCAGATTATCGCCTCGGACGATAGGAGAGTTGACCAGGAACATCCTGTTGTATTTGATGAAAATCCGAATAAGATTGTCCAATTAATCAATACCTTGTGGCGTCAGCACCGTACTTGTCAATGATAAGATTGGGGTCAGGATAATTCTTCAGGCTCTTGCTCATCTTCTTGCCATCTCTTAGATAAAGTGTTAGAAACCGTAGGATATTATGTGTGTGACTTACGCAGCAAGGACCAGGCCAGTAACGATTAAATTTTTCCATGGTGCCACACCGAAAAGATGTGTTGAAAGTACGAGTAATGTGTAGAACCAGCCTCTCGTCTGATCGATACCCTCTGAAACAAAATCAGCAGGGTGAGTACGCTCGAAAAGGTCCTTATTCTCAAAGGGATAGTGCTGTTGAGCATAGGGCATGCTGAAAGTAATGCTTTACATGATTATTCTACACGTGTTGTAGCACAGAACATACCTTCCCGATTCAAACCAGCAATCAAAAACTTCTTCGATACGTTTGAGTTGACCTTTACCCTGTTGTGATGGGATGGTGATGTGGTCGATCTTGTCCCGATGAAGATCAGTAATACCCGTAACACCAGATAGCCTTTCTAGCTCTGCAACTGATTCAACACAGACAATCTGGCGCCGAGATCAACTATTCGTCTAGTAAGAAAGAAGAGTGTGTATCGCACCTCCTCGTAATCTTCACTTGCCCAAATGGGGATGGGATTCCCCCAATAACGATTGCGCGAAACGTTCCAGTCTCTAGCATTGGCCAGCCAATTACCAAATCTGTTATCTCCTACACTCTGAGGGACCCTGAAATACTTATCCATGAATATTCGTTGGCAGGGTGAAAACTTCAAGTACAGACCATCTTGTACCTTCGTTTAGTGTAACAAGCTGGTCAACAATAGGCTGAACGCGGATGAACCAAGAAGGAATGGCACGGTAGATCAAAGGAGTTCCAGATCTATAATCCCATAATCAATGCAAATAACTCTTGAAATCAGATATCTCCTACCTCCAACAATGAGGGTAACTATGGTTGATAGTAGATTGCACAATGAGGCGGCCCTTAGCTTTTAGCATCTTCTGAATGCCACTATCTGCGGCCTGATTGACATAGATTTAGATCAACCCCGATGCACTTGATACTTTCCAAACCTTGACATGAAGCCCGGCGAAGTCAGTGACTTCCTTGGTGAAGATGCCTCTGTCGTCGATAGGACAGGGCGGCATTTCATCATCACGCAAGACACCACTTGCAATGGCAATGCGATGATCATCTTCACCAAACGCAGGGGCTTGCTGAACGATACCTGTACCGTCAGCATCCGTTACGTATGTATCCACCACAACCCTAAACGCCTTGTCCTCATACTTGCACCGACATCAATGAGCTCTTCTGTGCAAAATTACGAGTGACGTGTAGACGTACTTGTTCGGTGAAGTACTCAAAGGCCGGGACATATCTCCAACCCTCTAGGTCGATACCCTGGAACTGCCCGATCTTCTTGAATTTAGCTTTTTTGGGATCCTTGTAAAGGGTTTTGAGGAGGTTTTCGTGAAGGATGAAATTTTGATCGCGCTCCTGATCATGGATCTTGATGTAGGTATAATCAGGGTGAACGCAGAGAGCGAGATTGGCAGGAAGAGTCCAAGGAGTTGTGGTCCAGGCCAAGAGGGATGTTTTAGGATCGTCCACAAGAGGGAAAGCCACCGTCACTAGAAATGATGGATCTCAATGATGAAACCAAGTTGTGAGAGTCACGAGCACATACCGGCTGGATCGTTGACATCACGATAGGCCTGTCCGGCCTCGAAATTCGAAAGAGGGGTGGTACACGCCGTCGAATAAGGCATGACACGAAGACCACGATACACCATGCCCTTCTTGTAGATTTCACTAAACGCCCACCACACAGACTCCATGAACGTAAGGTTGAGCGTCTTATAGTCATTATCGAAATCGATCCATCGACCCATACGCTCTACGGTCTGACGCCACTCAGAAGCATAACGCATAACGATTTTGCGGCACTCCTCGTTGTACTTGTCGATACCCATCTTGAGGACGTCCTCCTTGCCCGTGATGCCGAGCCGCTTGTCGATCTCATGCTCAACGGGCAGCCCATGCGTGTCCCATCCAAAACGACGCGATACATGGAATCCGCTTGAATGTGCATGTCGGGTAACGATGTCCTGACAGGGGTCGTTAGTGGAAAAGGACTTTGATCAATAGAGAACTATTTACCTTGATAGTACCAGCTAGAAGATGACCATAGTGGGGCAGGCCTGTGGCAAATGGTGGTCCGTCGTAGAAGGTGAACTCTGGACGGCCCTCGGATAGTTTTAAACTCGTCCGGAAGGCATCGATTTCGCGCCAGAAGGCGATAACCTTCTCCTCCTCCTTGGCAAAATCAAATTGCGCAGAAACTATTCAAAAATCGGACAAATCCTGAATTCAAGACAAAGAATACATACTGTCGTGTGTAGGAAAGGACATGATAGAGGGTGAAAGAAAAGCCTGCAGAACTCAAAATCGATGACTCGAGTGTAGATGACTTTCTGATTCCTGAAGGGAGATAACGCGTAGATTGATTTGGTAAGGTCAATTGCTAATTTTTAACGGACATTGCCGGCTATAGTGACTGGAACTTCATTAAGCTTCACAATCCTTGTGCTCATCTCAGGATGTAACAAGTACATCATGTCGATGTCACTGAGACGGAACGACGTTAGGTTTATGATGAGTCATCTTACTACGTATACTACTCAGTTTCATGGTTCATAATCCGGGCGACATCTATGCAAACAGTACTGTCATTGCGCAAGGAAAAACCAATGAGAGTTTTACGCAAGTCAAACTTAAAAAAAAAAAAGGTTTCGCTTCAAGTCATCATAGCACGACAAGGGCCAACCGATCGGTATATTTACAATTGATATAGTCGTGTGCTAACTCAGCGTTAACTTTAACCCAACTGCCCTCCCAGGGTGATTGTCATTCTGGCAGGTATTTCACACCCCTTTGCCAGATTAAGCGGGGTTTCCCTTCCTGCCAGTCGTTCGACTACCAGGACTGTTGAGCTCATATTTTGAGGAATATGTTGCAGCGTTCCAATTTGGAAGTAACTTTCCATGATCAAGGTACTTATGCCTTGGAAAAATGGCGGACATTGATTGGAAATATTTCATGACTTGGAAGGTGTGGAGAGTATATCTATCTTTAGACTATGGATCATCTGCGAGTCCACATCTCCAGCATGAGAAGTCATAAATCTCTCGTAATGTGTACAACTGGCACAGACGTCGACCTACTACATAAAGTACTTATAAATCGAGATTTGCTGATACCTTGCTGGATTCTAGTGAAAAAGGAACATACTAGTAGGACAGCGTCACACCAACGACTTCGCCTACTTTCCAGCGAACCAGGATGGCTAGATCTACTGTCAAAATGACTGGTCAGGACTCTAAACCTATATGAGAACACGGAATCCGTTGTTACTCTCAATGATTCAACGTTACTCAGAGTTCATCCGTCAACGATTAAAGTTTCCAAAGCTAGCCTCGGACAACACCAGAATCTAGAATCCAATCTCGTCCAGAGTTCAGGAACCGCACTCGGGGCTCGGTCTGTATCTATTCGATTCCATCATGACCAATCTATAAAGACTATAAAGGAGAAAAAAAGTCATCCCAAAATCGCTCGAAGAGTGAGTACGTAAATATGGTGGCAACACCGAAGTAAGACATTATCCAGTTCAGCACCCGGCTCAATGGATAAAAAAAAAGACATAGAGTACGTACGTGTATATATACAAAGAGAACAAAAATGAAATAAAATAAAGGAGCGTGTGATGATGGGGCCGGCCCGACCGACGCAATTGTCAAGTCCAGCCCGACCGCGAGGAGGATATGTTGCATTATGTTATAGTGTGAGGGAGGGGGGTATACGTCGTGGATTGGTAGGTGCAATGAAAGAAAACCAGGCGTCGTAATCACACGATGCCACATTTCCGTCCCTCAATGAGAATTGAAGGACGGGGCGATGCATATACGGATAGTATGCTAGCCTGATTGAGACAACTCAAAATAGAAATCCAAACAAAAGAAAGAGAGAGAGGAACTGAGGGAGTCCGTCACACCAATGATGAAGCCGGTTGATCTGTCTGGTGCGCTTGCTGAGCTTGAGCCTGTGTCTGAGCCGTCACCTCTCTTTCTTCTTTCTCCTTTGAAAGTTTTTGTTGCTTGTAATCCATAGCTCCCTTCACCCAATTAACCATGTCAACTTCCGTTGTCGCATCTGCCTTGAGGAACGGATGGTCCAAAAGCTCTTGATACGTCGCCCGATCCTCTGGCTTCTTTGCCATACATCGCGCAACCCAGTCTCTCGCTTGTAGGCTGAATCGGTCTTCTGGTAAATTCGGTGGATCCCCGTGGACAATCGCTGTTAATTGTGCAAAGACATTTGCATATGATTCAGGCGGGAATGGGTACCTCCCGATCGCGATTTCAATCATGGACAGACCAAGTGACCAAACATCGGATGAGACGGTGTAGGTGCCGAGATGGCCCTGAGACTCGCCTTTGATGCGCTCGGGCTGAGTGGATTTGTTAGGGATACTTTGAGACGGAGGTAAGACAGGGAAACATACGGCCATGTAGGATTGGCAGCCAATATTAGTTTTGGCCAAAGATTTCTCTAGTTGGCCAGACACGCCAAAGTCGCAGAGTTTAATTTCTCCCTTTGTGTTGACAAGGACATTTGTGGGTTTTACGTCTGAGGCGGTGTTGAGTAGGCGTGAAAAAAAATCAAAGAGACGAATTAGCGTACCCCGATGAATGATTTGTAGATCATCCTTGAGGAACTTGAGACCGCGGACCATGGAGCTCGCGATGCGGCGTAGGATGTTTTCAGGGACGCCGGCTCCCTGTAGCTTGTCGAGGCTTCCAGCATCCATGTACTCCATGCAATAGTAGACACAAGACTCTATGAAGAAGGCACCATAAAATTCGACGATCTCGGGGGCGACAGCGCGATGGAGGACATCAAGTTCCATGATGATGGCGTTCAACTTTGCATCATCGAGTTCGAGACGGATTTCCTAGAAGGGATAAGATACTGGAGAGGGACTAGGAGAGAAGACAAACAGACTTTCATGGCCATGGCGACGTTGGTCGGTTTGTGGAGGACTTTTTTTACGGTGCCATAGTTTCCACGACCGAGCTCTTCGTCAAGGTGAAGCTGGGACATGTTGATGTCAAAAGACGCGCCAGAGGAGAAGTTGACGCCGGCAGCATGCAAGACGGCCTTTCCATTGAAGTTGAGGGCGCCGGATGGATCTCTGTACGGGGTCGGCAAGAAAGTCATGGGATTAATGAGGATGTGTACATACACTATTTTGGAAAAGTTGGAGAAGGGTGAGACAAAGTTGGCGGGATTGGGACGCTTTGGGAGATCATGGGGAAGAGAAGGGCGGCCTGCGCCGAGGCCTGCAGCAGCAGCACCGCCGCCACTGGCGGAGGGATCGATCTCTTTGAGGAAAAGGGTGGTTTTTGTGCGGCGGGCAGCGAGACCTGTGAGACGGGGGCGGGGCGGGGGGAAGGAGTTGGCGGTGTGGAGTGCAGGACCGAGAGAGCTGTTTTGGAGTGCGTGGGCAGCTGCATCGACGTTGGGCGAGGATCTGTTGGCGAGCTGGGTGGGAGATGGTGAATTGGGCGAGGGCAGGCTGGAGAGGCGACTTACTGCGGCCATCTTTGCCTGGAGACCGGGGGGAATGGGAGTAGAGGCATGCTTGGTGTTGAGGAGGAGATTTGTGCGGGGCGGGGGCGGACGGGGGGCGCTGGGACGACGGGGGCTGTCCGGGTCGGACGCCATGGTCGACGACGGAGATGAAGTCATAACACCCGGACGCGGCTGGGCAACACGCGGGGTTAGGGTTTGTGGAATCTGGACATGGCGATTACCGTCAAGTGGGGCAAGGACAAGTAAATGCCGTTGTTCGTCGTATACACTGTCTGACTGTCTGCTAGAATCTCCTTTGACCTCCCTGCACCCGACACCCCGCTCTATGCCGTCCGCGTCGCCCTCGCAGACTACACCCATCTCCCCATCGACGCCTTCAAGCTCATCCATGCCGGTGCCATCATGAAGGACGACAATGCCCCCAGTCAGTCCATTCTCCCACTCCCTGCACCTGTCCTCACCGCCGCCAGTCTCTGCCTACCATCTCTCCCCAAACGCCACCATCTTCCTCGTTGGTTCTGCAGACAACCCCTCCAGCAACACGTCCCCTTCCGAGCGGTCTGTCCTCTCCACCATCCGATCCGAGCTCACCTCTGTCCGCACCTCCCTCCAGCCCAGTCTGCAAGCCTTCCTCCTCGCGCCGTCCGACCAGAAAGAACACATCCGTCTCGGCGAAGAACTCCTCCAGTCTCTTCTCCGCCTCGACGGCATCGCTGCAGAACCATCCTGGGAGCAAGCACGCAACCAGCGCAAGGATGCTGTCAGAGAGGTCCAGGACATGCTCGATCGACTCGACAATGCCTGGGCTACACATTCTGTCTAGATACTCCTGTATACTCCTTACAATTTAGTCGCCGATGGCGGCTGCGCATAGAATCCTCGCGCTGGCCCCATCCACTGTCCAGCCATGTAATTCATATTTTCTACTCCATCTCGTCCTGTAAGTTGCGCGTTGCGGTCCATCATGATCGTGTGCATCTGTCCAATCATCAGCTCCAGCTGCCTTGCAGCACATTTGTCACTCGCAAACCTGCATCCGAAGACCCTGCAGATTAAGCCTTAGACTCCCAACCTCTTCTGCCATCCGCGTCGCCTCGTTCGACATCGCAATCTCTTGCCTCCGCCCAAGTGCATCCACTCCCGTCGCAAGCCCAACCACGCTCTCTCGCAGCCCATGCAGCGTACCTTCCAGCGTCGTACTTAGATCCAGCGGAGCAACAAGCGGATGTGTAGGTGTATAAGCCTCATATGCTTGATTAGCAGCTGACAATGCGCGGCGATGCTGTTGCTGTGACGCGCGATATGTGGTGCTGATTTCATGCTCGGCCGGAAAGTACTGTGCAAGAGAGTCTGCAGAGGGTAGTGACGATGCCGCATTGTATGGTTGATAGCGGGGTTGCGAATACTCGCCTCCAACCGCTCCATCTCCTCCCGATGTTGACGCGGTAGCTGGTTGAACACTCATCGGCAGTTCAGTAGAGTGATATCTAGATGGATTCGAGACCTGCATCCACGGTCCAAGTGCGTGTTTCACTGCGCTCATCTCTCTACGAAATGTAGTTACAAGGTTCTCGAGTGTGTCGACGCGTTGTCGCAGAACAAAGTTCTGTGCCGTAAGTTCTGCAATGCGACGAGATACGTCCGGAGCATCATCCGTAGCAGTCGCAGGGGACTCGTTCGAAGATTCGCTTTCTTCTGCGTCGGTCCTAGTCTGCTTTAAAGAAGCAAGTCTCAATCAGGCAAGGAAAGTAAAGCCTTGGCTAGGGTACGAACCCCAGAACCCTGAACCTCATTCGAATCACCCTCATCATGTACATGTTCCTTCGAATCTTTAAACATCATCATCTCTTCACACTTTCCCTGCGGACACGGCACCTCCCTATACACACACCTATCCGCGAGATGGCCGGCCAACAGTTGTCTTTGGCATGTATGCATGCACCCTTCCGCGCGGTGCACACACTCCACTATCAGTTCGTCCACAAGCTACAACCCAGCATCTCGATGAAGCAGGAAAATAAAACACAGAAACGAGGAGAGACTCACGGATCGGACAATGGGATTGGCGGGTGCGAGGTCGTCCGCGCTCAAGGAGGAACGATCTATAGGACAGTGCTCTGCATGCTCAAGAGCACGGTGTATACAGTCCTTGCAAAACGTATGTGCACATGTCAGGGTAGTGACTGGATCTGTGAACGGGGCTCTGCAAACGGGAAACGATTTGATAAGATACTACCACCAGTCACCCGTCGTCACACATACCGGCATATACAGCATATCTATTGTGATATTTCTTCAGACCAATTGAAGATGATTGATTAGGAGGAATCACGAACAAGGTTAGTGTTTGGGGTCTCGACATAATTGAGAAGCGACATCACTTTGTTATGGCTCAAGACAAGACAATTGCTCCGGGCCGGCCACCAATCATGAGTTCCAAGCTTGTACTAAAGATAAACTCCTTGGTGATAAGCTATTGCATGTGCCCCGTGTACCTACCGTTATTCCACTCGCTTCATGCAAATCCTCCAAACAGCGCTATGAATAACAAAAACTGCAATTATTCTACAAAGTCTCTCACTTCTGACGCGAACATAGAGAAAATTCCTAGGCGACAGAGCTTGAAGAAGGGCGAACAAAACCATGTAGACAATGCATACATCAAAGACCAACTTGTTTGTTTTTCTTTCAACGAAATGGGGCTGGGATACAACTAGTATATCTGGGTTCCAAAAGAACGGGTCGAAGCAGCCAAAAAGAAAAAGATGCATAGATGCACAACTCTGATTCTTTCAGAAGCGGATAAACTGTAAAATTGCAAGACGCCATCAACCAATGTGGGACAGACAGCTCAACGTAGATGGAGATGCCTATACTTGTCATTTGGCATAGGCCATTTGGAAGCCTAGGCAATCGAGGGGCTGCTTCCCATCCATCATGCGCGACGGATTGACTTGATTTGACAGTCACCGTTCTATCAGTAGATTTTAAGAAGTTCATACAAGATGCATGTTGATACTTGGGGTTACTGAGTCCTCTTCATGTTCCGCAAGTCGACATGGGATGATCTTGCTTAATAGATTAATGCCGAGGGTTAGCCCCGAGGAGTTTCAGTCGGCGGAGAGGCAGAATCAGAAAGTTGTTGAAAAAAAATCTTTTTTGATGATTGCGGGGCGTTCATTTCAGCGGGGAATTACTCTGTGACCACTAAAACGTAAAAGGCAAAAAACTGATGTGCGAGGGATGCATCGTTGGTTCACCCGTGAACAGTGATAATAGGAGGGTGTTGATATGATTACCACTTCGGAGTTTTGAGCGCTTGAAATCGCTGACGTATCTCTTGAACAACGCCGATTACAATAATGTCAGGACTCACAATTTCATCCACTGTGAAGCTTTCCTCAGGTGGATTTCGCATACCCAAGCTAATTCAACATCACTTACACGCATCCCCAAGGCTACCTGATGCCGCTCCTCGGTTTTGGTGTATATCAAAACTATACTACCCGAGATTCTGTCCTTGAAGCATTCAAAGCCGGATACAGGTATGTGTTTCACGCGCACTTCTCGAAAACTTTGTGAGTTTCGTAATCTCCAGACATGTAGATTCTGCGCAGGTTTATCGCAACGAAGCTGATGTTGGCAAGGCTGTGCGTGATAGTGAGCTTCCTCGAGAAGATCTATTCATAAGTAAGTATGCAACCATCTGATTCTGAGTGAACCTGTTACCTCACTACTGGAATCAAAAGCAACAAAATGTGTTTCCAAGACACACGGTTATGAAAGTACATTGAAAGGCGTGGATGAATCTCTTGCGAAGTTCAAGTTTGGTAGGAATCATGGAAATAACGATTCCCAAACCTCATGGCGCATCTAGATTACATCGACCTCTTTCTCATTCACGATCCTTATTCTGGGACCGAACGTCGTCTTGCAACATACAAGGCTCTTCAGGAAGCCAGAGCCTCTGGAAAGATCAGGACAGTTGGCGTTTCCAACTAGTACGTATTCGGGCATGTCGCTCTCACGCTCAAGGATTTATGACCAAACACCACTCGATTCCCAGTGGCGTCAAGCATCTCGAAGAAATTCGAAACGCCGGGTTTCCCATGCCATCTGTGAATCAAATCGAAGTGCGTCCTAACAAAAGATGAGATATGATGTACCATGTGTACTGATTGACCGACCGTGTTGTAGCTCCACCCATTATGCCAGCAACGTTCCATCGTTTCGTATTGCCGGGAACATAACATTGTCGTGCAGGCTTATTGCCCCATCATCCGTGGTAAAATGGACCATCCTATCATCAGAAGAATTGCTACCAAGGTTAGCTCAACCGGAGTTTTGTAAGATACGAGCTAATTCCCATTGTCCATGATGGTTCAGTATGGACGTGACCCGGCACAGGTTCTGATCCGCTGGTCTCTGCAAAAAGGGTATCTATCTTTGGAGTCTAACTGTCTTTTTTTTGACTATTCTTCGCAGATTTGTACCTCTACCCAAGAGCGCTACACCAGCTCGGATTCATTCGAATGCAAAAGTGTACGACTTTGAATTGGAGGAGGACGATATCGCAGCGCTCGATGGGCTGGATCGGGGAAAGGATGGTGCGATTAGCTGGAACCCCGTAGACGCAGATTGATCGAGTTGGAGCCTTGTTCACCTCTGTATCCGCCGACTACGAGGTTCTTCTGCACGACCGAGACCTTCTAATGATATTTGAGCTTCTGATCCATTCCTTTCAAAATGACAAACGACATGGCATGACAGGATAGTTCGAAGTGTTAATGGGGTTTGTAAATTATGTCAAAGCCCAACCGCAGCACACCTTCGCGGTTCGCAATTCAAATTCTCTTCCAAGTCGGTAGACAGTTGACGTTACTCTAATCATAAGCTTACGGCTTCTATTCATTCCAAGGAACAGAGAAAAACCATAGTTCTGTCAGATGTGCCCGAGACTGTTGGAGCTACTCCAAGATGATCTTTACACGATTCTTGCTGTCGAGTCCTGGAAATTTTGTTTCTCATGGATGGCGTGGCATGCGTTCACGCCCGAATAATCACAAGAGTCTGAATCGGTGTGCGTAAGTATACAGGAATTGATCTGAGTCGCAATTATGCATTTGATGGCTCGACGAATGTCGTTCATCCCTCAACTCAGTCTCTTCTCTGAGCTTTCGATTTGAGATGTGTTCAATTTGATTGTGCCATGCGATAACTAGAGATCTCACTGGTTGTGAAACTCAAGAGAGGCCATCACACATCACCCCATAAAACCATCAGGCTCCATGATATGCGTGCTGGTCATTTGAATCGCCGAGAGCTCATTGTGTGTATCAGAGATTCCCAGAAGTCAACACTCAAATCAAATCATGTCGGTACAGTCACAGGTATTTTTGACGAAACATATGACAAACAGTTTCAATTGACTTTATACAGGTATTAGTTGGTGAAACCAACGAGGAGATTAAGCGACAGTAAAGTAGGTATTGTAGGGACTTTGGTATATTACGGGTGGAAGGACAGTGAAGAATGAGCGGGCTAAATATGCATGTAGATGGCACAAGCGAGGGGTAGCAAAGAAGTCAAAGGTATAAGTACAAAAAAAAAGTCAACATTAGAAGTGCATAAATTACCAAGCGACTCAAACCGATGGAAAATGCGAGAGTCCAAAAAGAGTGAGCTAGAAAGAAAAATAAAGAGACGGTTTGACTGAAAGAAAGTGGTATTAGTATTAGAAAATTCGATGTTTAGTAGTGGGTAGAGCAAATGACCAGAAGGGATGACGATTATTGGAGCAAGGAATTACAACGCAAGACGAAAAAAAGGGTTAGGAAGGTCGGGATGTGCCCAAGAGATCCAAGTCAGGATGAGACCAAAAAAGCAAGCAGAAGAGCAGCAAAAATAATTAGACGCAGATGGCCATGACACCCCCACAGCGACAATTATACGTAGAGATAGGGCTGCTCGGTATGCTGGCCAGTCGTGTCAAACTGCACCATCGTTTCGTACGACACGCCCGGAACCTCAAAGGATTGGTGATGGAGGGCAACATTATCCTCCTCGAGTACAGGATAACTCTGCGTCAGGTATGGAGCATCATAGCTGTAGTTATATTTGTTGGCCTCGATGGGGGGTGGAACGGACGTCGACGATTGTTGCATTTGATTAGGATCATGAAGGTAGAAATACTGTTCAGCAGGAGGATTAGCCTCGGGCTGGATCTCAACAGTCGTTAACGGCGTGACTCCCGTGAACGATCGTTCGACAGTCAAAGCCTGCACCTAAAATAAAACTTCAGAAATTGTACGCACACTTGTAATTAGAATTGTTTCGTACCCGGCTCGATTGGCTCTGTAAAGCATGATTCAACTCACTAGACCGGGAGATCGGTACAGACGGTGGTGGCGTTCCTTGAGGATGAGGGCTACCGCCAGGGGAGACAGTTGACGATGGCGACGGATATGTGCTTGCTGCAATCGATTCCTTACCAACGACAGGAAGGACTCCAACACTATGCACGTCCTCATGAACGGGATACACAGCGTGGTCGTGTGTGTTTACAGTATCCTGTGAGCAACTGACGCCAAGGCCCGACATTAGTGCGGTGAATTGCCCAGAGACGCTGAAAGGGAGTCAGAATCTGGTGGGTTATAAGAGTTATTTGTAACGCTTACCATGAGCCACGCCTGCTTCCTAGTTCCTGTTCACCATAGCAGCTCACTTGGTCAGGGAAATAAGCGCTGTTAAGACTGGAGTCACTCGTCGCGATCGAAGTGATCGACCCGAAACGAGAAGAACAGTAAGACATAGGAGTTCCCTCGTCCTCATCTTGTTCGTTCTCGCGATACGTATACTGTTGAGGATCAGGTGAATAGCGCTCACTATCCACAGAACTCGTCGATAGCATCGATGGAGTACTAGCGGCACCAAAGGAGAAACTCGGTGACGGAAGGGGGCCGGGAAGAGGAGGTGAGATGGTTCGGGAGCTAACTGCATAAAGATTATGGTCAGGGAGAGATGCTCTCATGTTGTATGGTGACGAAGACGACGGTGAAGGAGGAGCAGTACCCCGGGGAGAAACGCGGAAGTTACCCATTGAAGCTCTGCGGATGTCCAACCGATAAGGCGCGGAGGCGGCTATACGCGGAGTTGGGTTGAAAGGGGTGCGACAAAGAGATCGGCGAATGGGTGCAACAGCACGAGGCCCATAGATAGCACCGTTCTTGGCCCGTGCAAGGGGTGCATATGGGTTGTTGGCCAACCGCTGAAGACTGGCATCGACGGAACGACGTCTCGCAAGAGGGTCGAACTCGTCAAGCGAAGGACTGTCCAATGAAAAATCGGCGGTTGGAAACGCGTTCACTGGCAACGAACCACGCCGATAAGCGTGAAAATGATGCTCCGGGTAGAGGAACTGTGGATCCACTATGGGATCTTCCCAAGTCGAGCGTCTGAGCTCAGCGGCAACTTGTAGCGGCGAAGACACGTTGCTCGTACTCGTCTGCTCAGTCGGAGTTGACGACGGCTGCGAGGGGGAGAGATCAATAGCAGGTGGGGTGGTCCTCAGTACTGAGGGTGGCTGCGAACTTTGCCTGTCGTCGTCAGACGACTCTGTTTTGTCTTTTGCGTCGGTATCCCCGTTTTTTGCGGCTTTGCTAGCCTTAAGTTTTTCCTTGGCCCGTCTGATGTTTGTTTTTATGAACATGAGAGATAACAGAAATGATCAGAGTACAACGTACCGATTCTGGAACCAGACCTGGGATGGGACTGGTAAGACGGAGAGAAAAGAGGACAGAAAGATGGACAGTACCTGGACGCCTCGAGCAGTCATGCCCAACTGGGCAGCCAGCTCGACACGTAGGGGCCCGTTGGGCTTGGTGTCGCGCTTGAAGATGGCCTCGAGAGTCCTGAGCTGGGTGGTGGTGGTCCTCTTGCGGTGCTTGACCTCATTGGGGGTGTAGGGGTAGAATGCACGAAAGTCAACGGAGGAAGGATCCATGGAGAGGGCGGGGGGGAGGGGAAAAGGAATGGAAGGAGTGGCAGGATGGGTAGACTGTGGGGGACGGAGAGAGGGATAAAGAGGGACAGGACGGGAAAACATTTGTGGAAGGACAGGGACGAAGATATATAGGCGAGGGGGTCACAGCATGGAAATCAGGATAGGCGAAAAGAACGGATAAGTTTGCGGCCAGGTTTGCACAAGACAGTATCTGCTCCCCGTTGCCAGGCACCTGATCCCACATCGATTTCATATTCCTGGTCATGGGCTCACTACATAGATGGTCATACATCCTCCTCTATCCACTGGTATAATTAGGCTGAACGATATCAATAGTCTTCTAACAAGAAAGTCCATCATGTACACGGGTCCACATTGTCCACTACGCGCCAACATCCATCGCTCGCCCCAGGATCTCATCCAAGAAGCCTTCTTCAGCACGTCCAAACGGAGAAGCTCCCAACAAAGACCGTTTGTCCCGTTTCACTGCATTGGACACGCGCTCCATCACCTCTCTTGCTCGGCACACCACTGCATGTCCACACACATCATGGATGCTCATGCGCTCATGGGGTCTCTGGCGCATCATCCGCTTGATTATCTCCAGAAGTTCCGGGCTCTCATCAAGAAGAACCTGTGAAAAATCGTCGCGACGAAGTCTTTGCCAGTCTTCGCCCCTAGAAGCATCAGATGACAAATCAGTTGATATCCCCGGCCCGGAAAAAAAAACTCACTGATCGGGAACCACTATATTGGCTGCAGCCTCCAAGATGGTCATCCCTAGGCTAAAAACATCACATGAGAACGCTATCATGGGCTGAGTGAACTTTGACGAACCTGAAGATGTCGGCGGCCTTGCTGTAGTAGTCCTCCTGCAGGATCTCTGGAGCCAAGTATCTTTTGTCACCTTCCCGTTCAAAGCCTTTCGACCCGGCCACTGTCTCCAGCCGAGGGAGAAAAGTGGCCATGCCAAAGTCGCCGATCTTCAGCCGACCCTCTCCAGTGACGAAAATATTAGAAGGTTTTAAATCGAGGTGAATGATACCAGCATCATGGACAAAACGGAGACCCTGGGATTTTGATGGTTAGATGTCAAGCGAAGCGAACAAGCACTAATTCCTTACGTTGCTCAGATCGACAAGGATCTTCCATACCCTGTCTTCGCTGAGCTTCCGATACGCATTGCCGAACGTCTCCAAAAATTGTTGCAGATTTCCCGAGGTGCAGAGTTCGGTCTGAATATAGAGCGCATCGTTCTCCTCCCAACTGTCGATATAAGCCAATACGTTGGGATGACAATTTCCCTCATATGAGCCACAAGTCCGCGCGACATGCGCAAGATGCCGCAAAACTTGCACTTCTTCTTGCAACCGGAGTCTGTAAAAATAGAAGGATCAATTTCCTAGCCCTGAACGGCAATTCCCTGGTAACGTACCGGTGCCGGGGACCTTCAACGCGCTTGGATTGTTTTACCGCATAGATATCGCTGTCTTTGCCATCCTTGCAGCGGACTTTGATGACTTTGCCAAACTCTCCACTTCCAATTTCACTGTCCACTACAAAGTCTCGTTCGAATCGACTTGTCGGCTGGTCCTCGGTATAAGTCTCCGATTGTTGATACGCATCCGGAGCCGGTAGTGGGTGAAGGCGACGCGATGATGCTATGCTTGGCGAATTAAGCGTACCGGTGGAGCTACCAGAAGAATTCGATGCGGTGCGTGTCATTGACAGCTTGAATGCATTCTTTTGTAGCGGAGACAATTGAGAGGCAAAGCTGGACACTCTCGATTCTATCGTGTGGTTAGAGGACAGTTAGCGAACGCAATTGTAGCTAACTAACCTTTGTTCTTCGGTCTTGTCGGTGTCCCTGAAGAGGAAAACGATTCACTACCACTTGAAAACGCCCCACTACTACTGCGTCGCATAAGCCATCGAGTGCGCAAGGTCTGAGGATTCCCGTCGTAGCGTGTCGATGCAGATGGCCGACCAATGCCTAGGCCCGCGTAATGTTCTCGCTTCCTTGGGCTGTAGTCGTCGTCTTCCGAGTCAGTGTCAAAGCTTAATGGCAGCTTCGCAGGCAAGCTTTTACGGGGTCCGTTGCCTTTCTTGGGTTCCAGATCCACGCGTGGTCCGACTTTGACTGCAACAGCACTCTGCCATGCACGCTGACCAGCTGGTAAATAAGCCTTCTTTACCTTCTTGACTGGTGTGCCAGGAACTCTCTTCTTCCCTTCTGGATTCCTAGAAGCAGCCGCAAGTGTGCGCATGATGAAGGCGTCAACGTCGAGCCCTTCTTTGGAAGTGGCATCATCGGTGCCAGTAATAAAGATGCTCGGCCATTCCGAACCAACTTCTGGCCCGGTTCCAGGAGTCACCAGATTGTCTTCGTTGTCCGAGTGTATGGAACCGACACTTGTCGAAGTGCCAGGCATCACGTTCAAATAATCCGTACCACCATCGTGCTCGTCGTCTAGTGCAATGCCAGAGTCGCGAGGCTTGTACTTGGATTGCAATGTTGATTGTTTCATCTTCTTTGTTCTGGGTGAGGGCGTGACTTCCGTAACGCTGAAAACAAAGGAGGAATCCTGTGGGCCGCCGCTAAAGAACATGTCTTCATCGTCATCATCCTGGTCGTGAAACTTATGGGGCGAAGCGGTAGGTGGCGATGATTTTGGTGACGGTGATGGATTTCTCGTTTGAATGGTGGTCCATGCGTGAAGGTTATTGTTACTTGCTGCTCCATGTCCGGCATAGCTGTGTCGTTTCGTGGTCTTACGAGCGGCATTGATGCCGGGCGCCGTAGTTGACAACGAAGAGTTGGCCCTTGAGCGGCTTGCAGGGGCAGGGTTGCTGGTTTTCGGAATAGCAGGCCCGAAGAACAGGGTGGCAGAATCCTGACGACTTATAGGTAACTGCGAGGTCATGGGTGAAATAGAAGTAGTCTTAGGAGGGCAAGGGCGTGTATTGCAGACGCGACGTCTGGGCGCAGGAGAGCCTACATCTGATGAAGATGAACCAGAAGTTGTTCGCTTTCTATTCTGGGGGGCCGATGGAAATGCGATGCCTATATTCCTTTGTCGTTGGGTGTTGTTGGACTGTGAAACAATGAGTGATATGATCTAGAGAAAGAAAAAAAAAGAGCCTACTTTTGTCGAAGATGAGGGTGAACGGGCACTTTCCAGAAGTTCCGCAGACAGGGGCCGTCTCCGTGCTCTTCGTTTTATGATATGGCCGCCAGGCGAGATGGCCTCTGCAACCTCTTCCTTTTCCTTTCCTTTGCTTTTGCGAGCAGATTTGTCATGCGACCCACTGAACAAATTGCCATCATCACCCATCTCACAACCCGAGTCATCCGGCAATCCATCTAATTCTCCAACAGGTTCAACAAAGTCCGACAACTTGAGTCGTGTGAGAGTAGCTGTCTGCCGTTTAAGATGGGCGTCTGTTTCGGCCTTTGACTGAGGCGTAGAAGCAACAAATTTCGGGGCCGGCAGAGGGGCAAGCCGGTCGAGCATCACAGTGTCTGACGCAGAGTTTCGCTGGGAAGATATCACAAGTGGGGTGAGGTTATGACGACGGATGGGGGTAGACGTATGGGTAGTAGACTTTCGCTTAGTTCCAACACCAACGCAGGTAGCAGAGCCGAGAGCATCATGTGGGGCAGGCACGGAGTTGATTTGCTTGATTGAGAGGGCTGAGCGGCTAGAAAACCGATGTATCTGCTTTACAGGAGTGCGGAGGGGTTGTGAGGTTGAGGTAGGGAAAAAGGGAGAATAGGAAGAGGACGAAGAGAGAAATATGGAACCATCGTCGTCGTCTGAAGGGATAGGCTGTGGTTTTGTAGTGTAGACAGTGTGGAGGTGGTGCGCCTGCGCAGGAGATTTAAAAGGAGACTGGAGAAAGAAATCATCTGGATCGACGAGGGCAGGATTAAAAGGATTAGGAAAAAGAGGTTGCTGGCGGAGAGGGGAGGGCGTGAGCATTGGGGAGTCATAAGACGGAAGATCTGAGGTAGGCGAGACGCGGCGGGGGGGTGTACAGTGACGCGAGCGGTACGAGGGCGACGTCCGGAGAGCAAGATAGTCTTTGGAGGGTGTAGAGGCAATCATGGGTGGCGTACAGTCCTTGCGTCCGGATATATAAGTCCTAAGCTTTTTCAAACAGTCAACAAAGTCACGTGGCCGCGTGTCCCCTGGTAACACGAGGCTCTTGACAATAATTGATTGCACATTGTTCTTCCTTCCCAACTTTTGTACTTCACTACGGGACAATGCTAATGTCCTTGTTGCCTTCATAATCGTCCTTTCTCCTCGCAACCGCTGCTTTGAGCTGCCAATGTCCTCCAGTGCCCTGACCAAGACGGAGCTGAATTTCCACTATCTGATCGGCTTTCTCCCTCACTGGCCCAACTTCGTTACCCTGTGTGTGCGTTCGAAAATTGTTGAACAAGTTCCTGGCTTCGACATCTCTCATTTACTCAGTACTTTTTCGGATGGCACTGGATGTCCTCGTGCCTGAATACCTGGACAGTCATGGTTAGATCAGGGTCAATTCCGCCAGAGTCGACCGGGACGATGGCAGGAAGCAAAACGCCCTGCTGAGACCTCTCAAGCAGATATCACACAGTAGCGCGCTATAATGTCTCCGTATCAAGTGGATCTGAGATACAGTAAGGTTCAGGATGCAGACCCGCGGATGTTTTCGTTACTTGACGAGATGTACATAAGAGGATAAAAACAATCCAAACGCCACCGAACTTGACGGAAACAGATGTGAAGAGGAACACATCATCGGCATCGCCGGGGCAACCACGAGAGTTGTATCTGTGATGAGGACACGTTGAAAATGAAATACATAGGAGACGCTATCCGAGTGATTAACGCCACATCCTGTAAAAGTTTCTCGGATACAGATGTGAAGAGTGTCACTATCACTATCTTCAGTGAATCCGGAGCAATAGCACAAAAGCACAAGGTACAGCAGGGTACAGCTTGTATCATGAATGAATCAGGGTACGTTAGTGCAGCGCCAAAAATGGGATACAGAGCTTTGATCAAAAGTTGTAGATGTGAAGAGCGGCGCTGAATATCTTTGAGCAGTAAGAAGCGTTCATGCGCAAGGAACAAGCAGGCACAACCCTGTGCATGGAACCAGGTACGTTCATGCTAGTGCCAAAAATGAGATACACTCTGTAAGACGACTCGAAAGATGTTTTTCTTCCGAAGCCGAGGTGACTTAAGAAACCCCGAAGAGGCGTTTAATCGGCAATATCACTGAGCATCCATGTACACAATGCGCACAAGTTCAATCACAGTCGCATGATTTTTATCAGCTTGAGAACTTTGATTGACCAAGGGCTGATTCGGAACGAAATTTTCTCAACGCAAGCATCGCGTCTCAACCTGTGATGATGCGAATACAATTTTAGTTCTCTCGTGGCCAATGGTTGATAAGTTATGAGCACAGGATCTTGGAAGTTGTGAAAAATGGCTGATTCCGAAGTTGTATGATCTTGAATCTCCAAGTTGGCGTTACTCTGCGCTCTACTTTACCGCAACTTACACCACCTGACGCCAACTAATGGATATCTCGTGAGCGCTATGTCCTCGGTGTGCACTGCTCAGACTGATTAGACCCCGAAGCTCCATCCTTCAAGGTGGTTACCACCATCCCCTCACACGCTCATGGCAGGCAAAACAACAGCTTACCAAGTCGATGTTGATGTATCCAATATTTATTACGGACGACCCGGATGCCCGTGTTGAGATTCCAAGTCTCCCAGGCCAATGCAGATGGGGTGTAAACAGGCTTGAGGAATTCCTCGGGCCATTGGTGAAAAAGGGTTTGACAAGTGTTATCTTATTTGGAGTTCCTTTCAAATGCGTCAAGGTGTGTCCTAAATATTTCTCTCAAGGTTTCTCTCATCGACAAACTTGAATAGGACGCCCATGGTACCCCGGCGGACGATCCTGAAGGACCCGTTATTCTTGCAATCAAACGACTACGATCCCTCTTCCCAGACTTATATATTGCCGCTGACGTGTGTCTCTGTGAATACACAGACCATGGTCACTGTGGATATCTCAACGAAGACGGCACAATCAACAATACTGCCTCCGTCGCTCGCATCGCTCAGGTGGCGGTCAACTACGCAACAGCAGGTGCACACTGTGTTGCGCCTAGTGACATGATGGACGGCCGTATCAAGGCTATCAAGCGGGGCTTGATCGACGCCGGGTATGGAAACAGATGTACGCTCATGGCTTATTCTGCCAAGTTTGCGAGTTCCCTATATGGGCCCTTCCGGTGTGTTTTTGAGCCCATCGAGGAAAAAATATGCTGAAATATCTGAAAGAGATGCGGCTGGAAGTGCTCCTTCTTTTGGGAATCGAAAATGCTATCAACTCCCTGTTACGGGACGTGGTTTGGCTAGAAGGGCTATCGTAAATCAAATCAAATCCTTCTCATTAGCATTGCTGCTTATTCTGGATGTTACTTTTTCTTTCTATAGTCGAGGGACGTTGAGGAGGGCGCTGACGTTATCATGGTCAAACCCGCACTTCCATATCTTGATATCATTGGCGATGCCGGGCAGCTTGCCAATGACCATCCTATTGCATGTTACCAAGTGAGCGGGGAATTTGCAATGGTTCACGCCGGTGCTGCTGCTGGTGTGTATGATCTCAAAACGATGGCGTTTGAGACGGTTGAAAGCATGATCCGTGCTGGTATGTCTGTCATATGAGGAATGTTTCAAGAGGACTCACAAACTTACAAGGTGCTACATTGATCTTGACCTACTTTACGCCGGATTTTCTAGACTGGTTGTAAAGATGGTAAAAAAATTATAGACTGTATTACGCTTAGATGTAAAGGCAATTGAATGACGTGTTGTATAACTTGTTCCGTCAACCATCATGTTAGATCTACGTTTGACCGTCTTTACTGCATTAGCTGTTCTTGCAATCTCCACGACTCTCTATTCTGCCATCCACAACATATATCTCGACACATCCAATCCGCTCCTCACGCACCTTCCACACCCTCTCTCGAAGACACATTACTTCGCGAGTAAAGCCAACTTCCTCAACGTCTACTTCATCAAGAAGGCATGGGCGTGGACTACCGCTGCATTCTTCCTCTCGTGGGTGACAAGCCCTCCATCCATTAGGACAAGGGAACGTGTTTTGAAATGGGCTGCACATACAACCATGTGGGTAGTCTTCACAGCCTGGTTTTTTGGCCCTGCCATCCTCGAACGCCTCATTGTGGCCTCGGGCGGCGAATGTGTTCTTGCTTTGCCTTCCGGAGGCTCTATCACTGTCCCCGTCGAGCTATGTCTCACCAAATCCCATCTCTCGCCTTCAAGCCACCCCGAGCTCTTCGGCGCATCGTCAAGCTTCACGCTTCCCGTTGACTGGCGCGCTATCCCACGACTTCGAAGAGGGCACGACGTCTCCGGTCATGTTTTTCTCCTTACGATGGCAACATTGTTCCTCACTGACCAGCTCCGATACTCGTTGCGCCTCGTCGAATATGGAGCATCACACGCCATCGCCGTTGCCACAAACGTCGTCATGATTTTAATTTGGTTCTTCGCGACATATACCACTTGCCTCTACTTCCATACACCTTTGGAGAAAATCACAGGGTTTAGTACGTGTCAACTACTTCTACACCGTGTTTTAATCTGTTGATCACTGCCCAACAAGTTCTCGGCACATCCTGCTTTGCGATTACTCTTCTTCCCGAAGTAGAAGCCGCTGAGAAGCGCAGAAAGGCTGAAAAGATGAAACAGTCAAAAGAGAGCTAGTCGGGCAAC
This sequence comes from Termitomyces sp. T70a, assembly GCA_017657195.1. Taxonomy (NCBI): domain Eukaryota; kingdom Fungi; phylum Basidiomycota; class Agaricomycetes; order Agaricales; family Lyophyllaceae; genus Termitomyces; species Termitomyces sp. T70a. The sequence goes on from JAGGAT010000015.1 coordinate 161,382, forward strand.
TAACACAAAGGTGATGATATATTCTCGTCCACAGCATCATTCATATGTCCTCCCCAACACACACAAGATTGGAATCTCAGTATAGTGATGTACAACGTTAATGCAGCGTCCAGTTATAATTGATGTAATTCATCGTAATCTAAAACATCCATCGCCAACTCAGAAGAACCCAAAACAGTACAACGACTGAGAAAATTCTGACTCCATCTCTGAACGTCGTCTTGAGGATGCGATGCCGTCTCGGGGCATGCCCTTCGGGAAGCCCTTTGAGCAGCTCTCCCACATCCTTCAATAATCCCGGACTGAAAGTAGGGACTGAGATACGCCTTCGGCGGCCATAAAAGGGAAATGTCCAAGAGTATGACCCACCGCGGCGTGCAGTGGGCCTTGGACCTGGAGCTGATGTAAAATGAGTAATCAAGGTCTCTGAGTTCATCCTACTATGTCCATGCGAAAAGTCCTCGTCCTCCAGTCTTCTGCAACCTTCTTGGCTTGAGGCATATTGCGGAGGATACATTGCTTCATCATCATCGACATCATGCGAATAGTACATTGGAGGAAGAGGAGAACCAACCGGCGTGGCAGGTCTCGACACACGAAATGTGGAATGTGCAGATGTGGTGGGCGTTCGAAGCGAAGATGGAGGCATACTACGTGGACTGTTGGATGCTGCTGGCGTGTATGGAGACCAGATCGCTGACTCTGGAGGACTCTCCGGGGTATTTGTACCGCTGCTATGAGGAGATAATTTCAGGGATTCAAACTGCGGTATTCGTCCATAGCGGCGTCGTAGAAGTGAAAGAATGACAAGGGCAACCATTGTCAAAAGAAAGAACGGAAAATACACCCGGGAATAGATCCCATATTGGTCTGGAAGTGAGCATGGCGTGTCGAGGAAAGATTGCTGGTTTGGGTCAGTAACGGGATCGATTAACGATATTAATTGGAAGCCAGGATATCGAATGTGCTTCGCCATTGAGAAAGATTTCACCGTAACTTCACGAACGTTTGCGCCAATATGTCCTGTTTTGGTCTTTTTCGCAATATGTATATACTCGCAATAATCACGATCATCACCGCTATCGGATAATATGAGTGTGTGATAACAAGAGTTAGAATAATCAATGCTGACCTATAAACAGCGGCGGGCTGAAGAGACTGTAGCAAGAACGCCGTGGTCTGTTTGCCCAACGTATTTCGATAACCATGGCCGGCTCCTCTACGTATGGTTCCCTTTTCTCTCAGAGGTCCACAGGAAGCCGAGTCAGGTCGAGCCAAAGGTATATGGCTAAGTAGGATGAGAGGTTTTACGTCTAGATGTTTCCTTGTTAACATACCATACACAAATTGACAACACCTTTACCTCGTTTGACGCTTTTTACGAAGTCGGCCGTTCCACCGGATAAAGGAGTCCAATCGTCAAAGCCGACGCCGCGTCCAGCACGTTGATAGTCCTCATCCACAAGTCCAGGTGCATCAATCAGTAAGAAAGTATGATTGCGGATAACGATCTCTTGGTTGAAGGGTCCAAAAAGATTTGTATACTGACTACGTATTGCCTTGAAAGACGACAACGAAACACCCATGCTATAAAGTCATCAAGAACGGCCTGAGCATAACTTAGGCAAAACAACCATACCCTACATCACTATTTCCAGGTAAATAGTAAACCGGGATGAATGGGTCGAGAGAAAACATAGTTTTAAATTTCCCAGCGTGCCGCTGGTATCTGCAACAGTTAGACTTCTTTCCCGTTGTCAAATCGTCTACAACTCACTCTGTCTCATCCTGTACATTCTTCCCACTAGCCAACATGTCTCCCAAGAAAATGACGACTTGGGGTCGCATACGAGTCGTGACGTGCCAGTTTTTTCTCAAGTTCATGTCGAACATGAAGCGCCGAAGTCGACCAATGAAGGACATCCGTCCATCGTCTTTCTTAGTATGTTGGACCTGAGGGTCGGATACCAACAAGACGCGTGTTGCCTTTTCTAATGTTCCGAGATGAGGCAACTACAAGTTTGTATATGATGATTGGAATGTACCCGTTAAAGATAATTCAGGCCATCTGCAGGTAGACAAGCTCCAATAGTAAATGCCCAAGTCTCCCCAAATAATGAGAACAATCCAGCAAAGACGAAAGAAATTGATCGTAAGGGGGCGTGAATAAAGATGACTCGTAAACTTGTAGTTTCGGCACTCCCCAGGGCGCATAACCTTTTCTTTTGCTTGGACCCTGTGATGCAAGAACTTTAGAGAAGCTGAGGAACAGGATATTGCACCCTGGCAGATTGTATCGCCGGTCACACGGTCACATGAAGCAACTATATACGTTTCATACGATCAAAGCTCTCATAAGCGATAGCAGTTGGTGGTTGATTGATTGATTGTCTCTGTTAAACGCCGACAAGCTACAATACAAAGAGGTGGGCCAGTAGGCCAGATGTACATTACCATATATGGGGATCAGCATTTGTTGTGTATTAATGTAGAATTTTGTACAGTAGAACTTTCCTCGCAGAGATTGTGTTAGCATGTATAAGTAGCGGCTTCACATCGCAGTATGCTCAAAGGCAAATCAAAGGTAGGGTTAGGGTTAGTATGGGTTCAAGATAGAGAAGTTCATGGCCAGTGCTGTGCAGATATGGGGTGTTCATGACCTCCTGTGGTGTGTGAGTTCCTGCTATGCCAACATTGATGTTTGTTGAAAGCAATGATCAGTATTTTTGACATGTGCATGAAGTGAATCAGATCTGGCCAAATTCCATTGTCATGAGTCTTTCCACTTCATTGTCCATCTTTTTTCTTCTGTTCTGGCTGAGAGTTACTCCATCATGTGTCCATGATGCAGTGATTCAGAGCTAGAGTTCCAGCTCTTTCTGAATAATCAGGGGTGGAAAAAGTCTCTGGTCATGGGACCCAGATAACTGGGGGTAGCAAGGTCTCTATCACAGGAGCCAATCATGTGTGGAGGCAGGATACCACTTGTCTTGATGAAATATGCTGATGGTGTTGTACATCAAATAATATTTTGATCTGATTGGTCATTTTTCATCAACTTACCTACAGTGGCTCAAAAGACTGTCTCAATGTTTTATACTTTTTGAAAGATGATATTGACATGAAGGATTGGAAGTATTTAAAATTCCGGTTAAATCATGTAAAATACTATGGCATTATGGCTACAAATTGCATTTTAGTTTATGAAATTTAAATCAAAACTGATGGAGTAATAGCCATTTTAAAATATTCACTCATTAGGACAGTTTTTTGAGCATCTCTAATTTTGGTATTTAGTACTTTGTATGTCCTCCATTTGCCTTGATAACTGCTTGAATCTTTCTAGGCATGCTTTCTATCAATCTTTGGCATACTTCTGCTGGTATTCCATCTCACTTCTTTGCAATCCTCTCTCACAATTCATGCACACCATGAAGAGGTGTTTCATACTGCCTAGGCTGCTGCTTGAGGTACTCCCAGACGTGTTCAATAGGGTTAAGATCAGGAGATTGGGCTGGCCACTAGAGGACATCACAGTTGTTGTCTTCAAACCACTTGTTAGCCCTCTTGGAGTTGTGTTTGGGGTCATTGTCCTATTAAAAGTTATGAGCACCCTCTTCCATCTCCACCTTTTCAAAGCTCTCTTTTGGTCTGTTATTCAAAATTTCATGATTCCCATCACCTCCCCCAGCTTTCCTACCCCATTTCAACCCATATAGCCCCATACCATGAAATTATTCCCTTCTTCATGTTTTACAGTAAGTGTAGTAGTTCAGTTTGAAATGCCTTCTCCTCATAGCTTCCACACATGCTGCTTTTCATTTGACTCAATCCTGTTAATCTTTGTCTTATCTGTTCACAACATTCTTTTCCAGTCCTTCACAGTCCAGTTCTGATGCTCTTGAGCCCATTTAAGTCGTAGATGCTAATGTCTAGCTTTGAGCATAGGAACTTTCCTTTTTGTAGCAACATAATGCAAAGGTCAAAAGAGATGGCAAGTGGAGCAGCAAGAGAAAGGAGTTGAGAAAATGTGGCAAGAATACACAGCAAAACAAATGTTGGTGACTTATAGTTAAAATATGTATTACAAATAACTTGTTGTGTTCTTTTTTCATGCTTGCTTTTCTCATCTTTTTCATACCTGCTTCAGTCTCAACTTGTTTAGCATGCATTACACAACTTCAACAAATTTTGGTCTTGTCAAAAAATTGTCAGGTTCCACTGACTTAAGAGCCTTGTCCAAGAAGCAATGCTCTTATGAGGCAAACTCAAGTGTCAAACTATGTGTACTAAGATGTTGAGTGCTCCAGGATGCTGTTCAGAGCATAAGATGGTGAAACAAGCAAGTTCTGGAGTTAGTAGCTTGCTCTAGGGCTAATGGTGGTTGACTTAAAGTGAGAGTTGAATTGAGAGAGAAATTTCTTGATGAGACTGGAGTAAATGTAGAGCATAAAGTGTGTGCTAGTTAATAGAGTGTGTGCTGAATGAAGTTAAATTGAAGACAAGCATGAGAAAGATGAGAATAGCAAGCATGAAGAAAAAACACAATCAAAGTTAATGTAATATTAAGGCTAAGGTACAAATGAGCTATCTATGTGTTTTATATATTATAGATATGAAGTCCAACTGTCTAAGATAGTTTTGGGGACTCTATATGTGGTGATGGAGCAGAGAAGCAGCTGTATTTGAAGAGATCATGTGAGTGGCTCATGAGATTAGCAGAAATCTGAGTGCTCAGCATTGGGCATGATGCATGATAGCCAAATGATAACCAGGCACTAGTTGGATGGCAGTAGTCTGGGATATGATGCTTGATTATCAGGCTTTTACCAGATGATGTGAGTGATGGTAGGCATGATCTGGTCATTAAGGAGAGGGGGATGGCATGTGCCATGGCTGGCAAGAGGGTTGTGTGGAGTTTCCAAGAAGGTTCTAGAGGTGAGTGAGGATTTAGGGGAGGTGTTTGGAGGGGAGTCATGACAAAAACTCCATCCTTGACTCAATCTTTGCTTAACTCAGCCTCCTGCATCTTGGAGCAAGCTATTTAACTCCAGAACTTGCTCTTTTCAATGTCTTGTAGTTTAGCACTCAAGTCTGCCTTGTATATAAGTAAAAGCATAGCTTCATTGAAAAAGGCTTCTGAGTAGGCAGAATCTGACACATGCATGTTATCTTCTGCCCATGTATTATCTTTTCCATCTTTCATAATGTCTTTCATATTCATTCTCATTACAGTCTCAAACTGAATTGGACTGGATATATGGCCATCACAGCACTGCTCAAAAACTGAATAGCAATTCTTCATCAGTATTGCATATTTCATTTTTCAAATATGCTAGAATATATCCAAAGAAACTTATTGGTTACTGGGCTTCCTGACAACAGATTATCTTTCATTAACATGCTAAAATATTAGGTCACATAGACAAGGATTTTATCATCTATGGTGAAGCAAATATTTTTACAGCTGTAAGACATTTATTATAGGCCAAAAGAGACCAATCAATTGCAATACCAGAAGAACAAGTGCTCTAATGCAACTTAACTCTGCTATTCAAGTCTAAGCCTTATATTTAGCATAGAGCTAAAACACTATTGGACATTTTTTGAAGTGTGGATGAGGACCATTTAAAAGCATTGAATGCACTGGACATACCAACCTGTGTCTCAACACCATTTGCTCACTATCCATTCTTCTCAGATCAAATTGCTTGAAAATATGTACATAGTAAAGTAAATAAAAACTATCCAACAAATAACATAAGGTAGTTGCTGGCCAGCACAAGTAGACTCAGCACAAGTGGCATGTGGACTTCAATGGCTTTGCCACTTTAGCAGAATTTAGAAAATTTTAGCCTTGATAGTGTCAATTCAGATATTTTGGATATTAATGCCTTCATCTTAACTTCAAATGACTTGTTGTAAGAAATGCTAAAAGTTTATTTTTTTTCTGCCTCATCATGTTTCAGCTTCATGTACCTTAATATCTTATACACAGTAGTTACTCTCCTCTTTATTATTGTGCATGGGAGCTACTTTTATGTGATATCCAGCATTCATACTATTTACTATAAAATTTACAATAATTTTGTGGCCAGTGTCTACATAATAAACATCTCTCACTTGATGGCATCCAATCACTTATAAAATGACTGCTGAAATTTTACTTCAGCATGTTAACAACAGACACAGAAGATGAAGATCAAATGAGCAGAGATAATAGAAAGGAGGGTCATTGCCCAAATTTGGAAAATTTTTAGGAAGAAGTCATTGACTTGTTCACTTTTTTACATCTAATTGAACTCAGCAATGTTATTAGCTACTAAAATTATAAAGAGTCAACCATTTTAGTCAATACTAACAGCTGAATTAAAGCTATTGAAAATCACTGTCTTACTCATAAACTCAAACAATAGTTCTTTGCAAAATACTCTTTAGATAGCTTCTACAATGATTATAAAAAAAATACTTAATCATAAATTTCTGGCTCAGCAAGCCAAAGCCCTTTTCAACTACAAAACACTAATGATGGAGTGAGAGAAAAATAAGAATGGTGTTGAAAGTATCATTATTATAAGTCATATTGATATCATGCCTGAAGTGCTAAATTAAGCCATTTATGACTGCTCAGCTAATATTCATGCTTATGATTACTATATCAAGGTAATTTGGCACATACAGATCATCATATGACTTTAAAGTATTGTGCTAAATGGTATAGCAGGATGCTAGTGTGTAGAGGACTGTTAGTCAAGTAAATGCTGAAGTCTTGCTGCTGTCATCTGATGCTAAATAGTGTGTAAATAGTTTAAAATGCAGTAAGCCAGACTAAGAGCTCATCAATGTTCACTTGGTTTGAGCCAGATCATTCTATCAAGAAGTGAGAAATAGATAGATTAGGTTTGTCAAAAGATAAAATCATTGACACTAGCAGAGAGGATTTTTATTTGGCTATGTTGACCTTCAGAGACACCTCTTTTTGGAAATGATGAAGTATGAGCTTATGTAATTAACTCAAATGTCTAAACAAATTCCATCTTCTACAGGCTATGAATGTCAAGCCACATTGCAAAGGAGTGTACATTTTTTCTATATAGTGCTTATGTTAAAATTGACACCTTTTATGATTAGAAAGACAACCTTTCAGTGTGAAATGTTTTGACATCAACATTAAGTTTCCATGTTTTGTTCATCTGCTTTTTAATACTTTGTGTTATAATATGCTATTTACTTCTTGCTTTTTTTAATTCATCTTTACAGATCTTTAAATTAATGAGCCTTTTGTTTGGCTTACTGCATTTTAAGCTTTTTATACATTATTTAGCATCAGATGGTGGCAGCAAGACTTTAGCATTTACTTTACTGACATTCTTCCTACACACTACCATCCTCTCTATACTGTCCAGCATGACACTTCAAAGTTATGTAATGATCTGTACACATTAATGATAAGCCTTCATTAGAGCTAGGCACACTAACTATATAGTATGATACTTAGACAAGTCACAGATAGAGGTCATGAAAAAGAAAGTTATTTTGGTGCACATGATTAAACCATTCTAAGCAGCTTCAATAGCCATGCATAATAATGAACTTCTCCTGTCAATGATAGTGCCAGTAATGAATAGATTGACAGATGATGAATGATATCAAAATGATAAGAACTGATGTCTTTTAGTGATGGCAGTGCTTAGCAGTATGGAATGATGAAGATTCTCTATAACAGACAGCTTGGTGTTCCACCTTGGTGCTTGACATCACTTAGTGCCACTTGCCAACTTAGTATGGACAGCTTGATTGTGGACTTCACATTAAATAGTTTAATTTGCAGTATTTACTTACATTCTTACTAATTTACTGCCCTTTAACACTGCTTAGTGCAATGGTGATAGTGAACTCTTTCTAGTATAAATACTTACTTGCTTGTATGGGCTGTTGCAAGCACAGTGTGACCGAGATCTGCTAGTCATTAGTTATATTATTTCGCATTCTCTAATTTGACAATTTTTATTAAACTACACAAATGAAATATACATTTACATTTCCCATTATACATGTCTCCATGATCTCTAAAACTCAATCAAGTGCAAACCGCTCCCACTCAGGGTAATTTCAGACCCTCCTGTATGGCCTGTTCTGCCAAAAAACGTTGTCCTCAGTTTCTTCAATTTCAAGATGTAGCGTTATGACTTCTTTGTTTTCATTCATCAGCCCTCTCAGCATTGCGTGGTGAGCAGCGTAGAAATGCTGCATTGTCCTTGTTTGAGCATAAATCTATAAGAATAAAAGTAATAAAAAAAACTTACAAAAAAAACAAGCAATGCACACCACTTTGTATGAAGTCAATCCCATATCTCTCTATTGCAACTCTCATGCATAGTTTGGCAATTTTGTTGGCTAATTCTTCTGCTGCATTTTTATCCAATGATGCAGTGTCTGTGTGACAGATAAGAGGGATTTTTCAGTTTGCATAGCCTGTTGATCTCGGCATGAGTGATGTCCCATGGCTCAGGCATGGAGGGCATATTGCATGAGCAGAGAGCAGGGATAGAATATGACATGGGTGCTGAGACAGTTAGGTAGTAGATCAAGGGCTGGAGAATCAATTGGTGCATGGTCCAGGTTTTCATCTTAACAGGGAAAGATAGAGGCGTCAACTCCACAGCAGGATAAGAAAAAGCGCCAAGCTTTGCTCAAGTTGGTAGAGGAAAGGCCAAAGCCTCAGCGTGGTAAGGAAAAGCATTGAGCGTCCCCAGAGCCATACGTTGGAGAGGCACCTGCCCTGCTCTTCAAGCAAACATGCAGGTCCTTGAATGCAATGCCTCTGAGTGTGGGTCCCTCAGGTTTCCATATCATCTCCCCAAAACCTGCACAACTGTCCCCAACTGAGGAGTTGCAGAGGTCTAATGAGGAGTTGCGCTGGCGCTTGCAGGAGGCCCAGGCCTAGGGATGCCAAGTCTCTGAATGGCTGCAATTCATGTACAAAAACCTTCAGTGGGAATGGCACGCACAAAAAGCAATGTGGGGAGAATAGGACACAGCAATTTGCAACAAGAATAGGGCACTGAAGTACAGGGATACCGCTTTGGTGGTACATTTGGCTTTCAAGGATAAGGTGGTCAGCCTATAGGCATGGCTAGAGCAGGGGGGCAGTCAAGAATCAGACAGTGCAGCATGAAGGGCTTCAGAGGTGGAGGAGATCTGGTGGGTGGTCCAGGAGATGGAGATTGCACAGTCACAGCATATATGGAGGAGAAATTGGCTGTTGAATGCATTGATGTCAGCATGGGAGGAGGTGATGCATAAGTGGCCTTATTTAGTGTACTATCCCTTCTAATCCATCTTCATGTCTAAGGGGGGTGCACAAGCACCACCTGTTATTGGATGGTGGCTCCTCAGTGCTTGCTCTCATTCAGCAGGCTTTGTCCCTGGGTCTCCCATTGAAGTTTATGCAAGAAATGGACCAGTTGGGGATCTGTTGGCAGCGCATCACTGCAGGAATGTAGTGATGCCAGAAACTTGAATGGAGGTGGGGGTAGATATAGGCGAGCCCCTGCCATTGCAGGAGGAGGTGATGGCAATAGTGGTCTTATCTATGGAGAGGAGGAGGAGGAGGAATCAGTTTTTATTTTCTACAAGGACTATTTTTAGTTAACATACGTCTTGAGCTATTCTGTCCTAGACCCTGCAGTATGGCAAGGGTGTGGTAATTACAGACACTTCCAGTAGGTACTCCGGCCCGATGCTTTTTCAGGCATGCCGGTTATGCCTCATAGCCACTTTACTACAATTTGATCCTAAACTGGGTTCATACTACTTCCCACATTAAGTTCCCTGCCCATCTGCCGCTAACGTGCCATCCCAATTTCTAAACTCTGCTACTCTCGGCAATGCTTGCCGGTGCCTGGTTGGTGTAGGCATTACCCAATCGCCACAGCCATGGCTCCCTATAAGCCAGACATCCGGTAAGGGTATCACGACAAACCCCCCCCCTGCACCCGGATGGTATTCTTCGGAGATCGATCCCAAGATTCGGAACCTGCGACGGTATGTGACAGCATGGGTGATCTGGTGACAGACCTGCCGCAGGCTGATTAAGCCCTAAGCAGCTGATCAAACCATCTCAAACCCCGACCTCAACAGCCGTGCCGTTACATCCGATGGACCACACATTATGTCGGCAGCCTGATCGAACTATTGACACCTATTTTTCCCACCCACCCATACTAGGACACGCTTGGTTAACGGGCCTATCCCTCCCAATTGCCATATTTGGTATTTCCCAG